>BPLR01015123.1:0-47995 GCA_021605095.1 Caerostris extrusa
CCTTTTGTGCTAACGTCTATCTCTACAATGTATGTAAATAAATGTTAAATTTTATGTGCCCTAAATTGTGTAGCATTTCATGGGAGTCTGAACACAAAAATTATGATACAGCCAATGTACAACACTATATCCCATGACTTCTCTGAAAATAAAAATAAAAGTAAAAATTTAATTAAAAGTATGATATTGAGTTTAAATATTTTTTTAAAAAAAACTGATGTTAAAATTGAATTCAAATATTTATATCTATTTAAATTTAGGTAAGTTAAAATCCCGCTTACTTTACATTCATCTCAATATTAATAATATATATAATAAATTGTATAGACTCACATATTTTATATAGTTTTTTTTTTCTTTTAAAATATTATGAAAGAATGCATTTTTAAAAAGAGAATTTTAGTTCGATTTTTTTCCATGATTACAAAATTTTTATTCATATAAAAAAATCCTGAGAAAGAAATAATTTCTTGAGACATTTTAAAGCAAATTTAATTTAACCAAAGAAAATTTAAATTTTCATTATTTTCTTTTATTCATAATAAAATGTAAATAACTTTTTATCATTATTTTTATGGCATTTAAAATATAATAAATGTATTTGATATAGTTAAGTAATTTAAAAATATATTTTTACCCCATAGTTAAGAACAATAAACTGTTAGATTTATATTTAAGCCTAATATAGAAAATGTCACTTCTTCAGTCTTCAATCATATCTTCAATTATTTTTGAATCTCTTCGTTTCCATAGATAAAATAAACAATCACTCTGCATTATTTTCATAATAATATTTTTGACAAGCGAAGATAGATCATCTAGCTTTTTATAAATTCTTAAAATTGGAAAAATATTTTTCTTTTCAAATAATAATAAAAAAAATCATATTTCTCTTCAGCAATTCATATTTTCACTTCCATTTTTTAAATTGAAGCTCTGTAAGATTTGATGTGTTATAAAATGTGTATATAACTACATTTTTTTTTTCTTATAACTATCTTATATTGAATGTTATTGTACGTATTGAAATAATATTTATATTTGCTTTGTCTAGAAGGCAATTTTCATTACTTCAAATGCAAATGAAACATCACTTTCAAAGAATAGTAAAGATTTTTGAATAATCAATATTTTCTTTGAATTGAAGTATGAATTTGTCTAAAGTATTTTATTTTTATAAAAATATATTACTTTCAAAATATTTTTTATATAATTATTTTTTTTTTCTATTTTTAAAATTTTTGTATATTTTGATAAGGCATTTCAAACAGAAGAACCAATTGCATATAAACAAGAGCATATTCGATTTTAATGTAATCATAAACTTACCTTCTTTGTTTATTTTTTCATGTAGTCATCATTCATTTGTCCGTTCACATGATAGCGATAATTAAGCTTACTCAGTCATTTCGCGTAGTTTTTACCACCAATCAAAAATTAGAATTATCTGACAGATTGATAATTCTAAGTTTTCATTTAAAAAAAAGTGAGAAGCAGTCAAACGTTGAGAAACAAGGGAAAAGTATGTGCAAAAAAATCTCAGGATAAGATTGGGGTTGTAAAGAGATAACTAAACAGTGAAGATAAAAAAAAATTTGAACAGTCAAAAATTATAATTATCAGTCAGATTGGCAATTCTAACTTTTCATTTTGAAAGAAAACCATTCTATAAAACTTTATATCAAACAAAGACTAAAAACCACAAGTTACAAATTCAAGATGGGATTAAGTCAAAGCGTTGGAGAGCTGAAAATCTTTTAGCAATACCCAGCAATCCGCGACGGCATGCTGTCGCCCAGTTCCGACTTCTGACTGTCCATGACTGTCTAGCAGAACATCTCCATCGCATTAAAATCTTTCGAATCCTGGCTGCCCCCTATGTGGTTCAACAGATCCAATGAACAGAGACCACCTCCAACGATGTGCGGTACTTGACGGCGACTGGAGACAGCGCTTTACTGGTGTGCGAGAGAACTCTTAAGGCAATGACTTCGTTCATCTTTGCATTTTTTTGGACGTTCATTCTTTTGTATTTTTCCTTTTGTTATTTTTATTATTACTATTTTTATTCTTCTTGTTATTATTACTATTTTTATTCTTCTTGTTATTATTACTATTTTAATTCTTCTTGTTATTATTACTATTTTTATTCTTCATGTTATTATTACTATTTTTATTCTTCTTGTAATAAAAAAAAATTTTTTGAAGGAAAGATGTTGAGAAGCAAGCCAAACACTCAGAAACAAGGTGAAAATATACGCAAAAGTCGCAGGATACAAGATTGGGGCTGTAGAGAGATAACCAAACAGTGATAGAAAAATTTAAATAATCTGGACAATACAAACAGCTGTACTGTTGTAGTAATTAGATTATTTTTTCCAAGTCCAGTAATGTCACATAATTATGACAAATATATTCTATAGGATTACGTCTTTTTAAATGGAGAAGGCGAGAAACAACTGTCATATTCAGTGGAAATATATCTTAAAATAGATAATGTAACTAGTTTTCACAAGAAAATCGACAATACAGAATTGATGATTGTTTGACGATCTTTCGATGATCTAATGCTGTACGATCGAAACTTCCTACAGAATTGACGATCTTCTACTGTATCAATGTGATTTTACCAGTGTCTGTCATTCAGAATTAAATAAAAACCGCATCTTTTCAAAAATACACCTTGCCTATTGTATTTTCTTAAATATTTTAATTGATTTGTAGAGATTTGTTATTACTGGATTTTCAAATCCACTGAAAGCAAAAAAAATTAAAAATCTCCCAAAACACTAACTCCTACAAAAATAAATCATTCTAATTTAAGTCTAGGTATATTTCCTTATGTAAAAAATTCTGAATAAATCTGTAATGTACAAAAAAAAGGCTTTGTAATCAAAATGAGTTATATGCAAGTAATAAACAAGTAATATAAAAAAAATTAAGTCAATTCCTACTTTTTTCCCACTATGCTACAAAAAGTCCTTTATAAATAATTTTCATTCATTTTTTTAAGTTTATCTGGGGCCATCTATTGGTAGATGTATGCAACTTAAATCTAAAAAAATTAAATGAATTAATTAAATTTAATTACTGAATTAATATTTGAAAAACTGTATTAACATCAAGTGTCATCCACTTCAAGTTAAAAATGTATTTGAACTTGATTGGATGAATAAAAGTATTTTATTACCGATTGGAAATATGAGCAAGATATATATAGGGAGAGTGGGAGCTAATGGTACGAATTGAAAAAATGGGACAATGGTGTTCAAATCTTTTCTTTTGACCGAACATTATTTACCGTAAGAACTGCAACAATTTCCCCTTGGGAAATTAATAGATACAATAGGAGACACGTATGTTTGGCACACACGATGCACATACAATCATTATCTCGGCATTGATTAACTTTTTGGGACAGTGATTAACAATAGCTAATGTAATATATAATAGCATCAAATGTGAAATAAAAGGAATAACTTTCTAGTCATGCGAAAAGGTCTGATGATACCTGATGGTTAGAAGAGAGATCTTTTGTGGTGCTTTTACTTTCCATACATCAAACTACAAATTCTTTATCCATAAGAATGAACGAAGTATGACAAACATGTACATCCTATGTCATGATTAATATTTGTAGTTATGTACATGAAAGGCTAAAACTTCTACCCAACTACACTCATGTCTACTAATTAAAGATAATGATAGTCGGTCATTCTTTGACTAAAATTATTTTGTTTTATTTAGCAGAAGAAATCTCCATATTACAATTATTTGTGTAATACACTCATGTCCATAAATTAAGAATAATGAAGTTCAGGCAAAGAAAGACACAGAAGCAAAACAAATTTTACTTATTTGTAAAGTCTATTTATTAAACAAAAGGTAAAGAGCGAAAAAGATGCTATATGTTTGACATAATTAATAAAAATTGTGATTTTTACTCCCTGGAGCAAATTTCAAAAAAGAACCTATTTACAAAAAACAGTATAACAGGGTTAGTATGATGGTTAATATGGAGTATGTCTCCAGGAGGATGCAATACAGGCGTTACAACGCCTAGGCATGCTGAGTATCAAATTATCAATCTGATCTTGGGGAATATTACACCACTCATCAAGCAATTCCCTCCGAAGTTCCGGTTGACAGGTGGGAGGGGTTGACGGGCTGCAATTCGTCGGCCAAGCATATCCCACACATGCTCTATTGGATTCAAGGCCGGTGAGTATGCTGGCCAATCCATACGGGTGATATCCTCCAATAGAAGGCATTCGTCTACAATGTTTGCACGGTGAGGACGGGCGATGTCATCCATAAACAGAAATTCAGCACCCATGGCGCCCGAAACAAACGTACATGTCGTTCTAGAATGACATCCCGATAGATGTGGCCTGTCATCGTTACACTCTGAACATGCAGGTCAGTTCTGGAACCAAGAATAATTCCTCCACAAACGAGCCATCCTGCACCACCCTAATGGTGTTCTCTTGGTGGTAACGGGTACCTGGTGCTCTCCATATGAGCACTAGGTCCGGCGAGAATCAGACTTGAAACTAAACCTGACTCGTCGGAAAACATCACACAAGACCACTGTTGCAGTGTCCACAATGCATGCTCTCTACTCCAGGTTAATCGCAGGCGACAGTGAGTTACGGTAAGTGGAACACATCTGACAGGCCTACGAGCATATAGACCAATGTGCCCTAAGCGTCTGTGGACGGTCTGCCTTGAAACTGTCGTGCCGGTAGCTGAAGAGATCTGACGAGACAGGTCTGATGCTGTGCTCCGTCTATTTCTTTTGCAGTAACTGCTAAATACCGGTCCTCATTCGGCGTTGTAACTCGGGCGTTGTACCTGTGCTGTAACATCTACTCGCATTACCATCATCTTGGAATCGTTGAAAAGCCTGGAGATGACACTCTGGGCGATTCTAAGTTCCTCGGATACTTCCAGCTGGGTACGTCCACATTCCAGTCGTTCGATAATTCTACTACGTAAAAAATCATCCAAATGCTTCCTTTGTGCCATAACTATGCGGTTATTGCACTGAAAGGCTTTTAAAGCGCTCGTGAACAATTTTACTTCTTTTGCCACCATTCCTTATATACCCCTCTCTTACACTCGTCATTGTGACGTACTATCCGCGCCATCTGGTGGTTTCCTGAAATTTGCATATTCTTCTTCAAGATATGTGTGATAATTCTACAGGTGAAATTTTTATTTTAGAGTTCAATTTCTGTGTGATTCTGAATTATCCTTAATTTATGGATATGAGTGTAATTGCTTCGCAACCAGAAAACGGTTCAAGGTCTATCATGCGCAAAAAGCTGCATCGAAATCTACATACCTCAGAAGACCAGCCATTTGCGTGTTGCTAAATTAGCGTCATAGGAAGACACATTTGAATAGACACATCAACATGTCCATTAGACTGTAGGTCAATGGAAAGGTATTCGATTCGGCGTTGAGTCCAAAGATATCAAATTTAAAATAGACATTGCATGATTTAAGACCTATTTTTATCCGTTAAACCAGTGTTTTCGTTTTATATTATATATTAAATGAAAATATGTACATTTTGGAGACTGTTCAAATCATCAAACTGAATCAAGCAGTTAAAACATTATTTCCAAATAACTGCCTTTTTAAACTGAGTTCATTTACCACTAAATCGCCAAGAATGTAGTAGACTGATTTATACCAAGGACATACATCGAGCACTCGTTGAGTTCCACGTAAAATAAAAATAATTCTTTTTTAAATAAAGGCTGGATAAAATTGAGTTATTTTGCTTTTGGTAATATTTGATGCAACCTTTGCAATTTTTTAATACTTTTTAATTTACCTCCAGGATTTTTATTTGTTTATATCGATTGGTTTACCATCAATATCTTACTAGAAGACGCCTTTCATTCAAAATCAATGTTTTTACTAAATAAAAATGTCATTAAACAGGTAACAATTTAATACATATGTTTTATTTTTTTTTTCAAACAAAATAAAATCAAACAAATTCAAATTAGCATATTTTCATAACAAAGAAATGTACTGTTTTTCAGTAGAAAAGCTCGCTGAATTAAAATCACAAGAATCGAAGATAGGTTTATCGAAATCAATAATATTATCTTATGCTCCAACATAGCAGAAATGTTAATATTTATTCAATTTAGAAATATATAGTATCAGAAATGAATGTGAAATGCAATCTAATTTTCAATTTCAGCTCAAATTTAAAACACGCGAATAAGTTTATATTCGCAAATCTTTTATTTATAATATATCAAAGCATGTTCACCAAATTATTTCCACATAATGAAACAGATCTAACAATAAATGAACCTGGATAGACCCGAGAACAATTTCTTTTTCTTTTCGTACTTTTCATCTTTTTCAAATAATAAAATCTTTTGAAAATTTTTCATGAGAGATTTCCAATATTTGGCTGTGTTTATTTAGTTGCCAAAGAAAAGAGATTTATAGAACTTCATAAATTACATCTACAAAAATAGAAATTTATTCCAGTCGACCTATTTTCTTAAGAAATACATCTAAATTTTTTTTTTTTTTTTGCACAACCTAGTTTGCTTTTTTGAATTCTTTATTCCGAAGTTGTATTATATTTTGAATAAATAGAATGAGTAGGATTTTATTATAATATTATTTGCATTAAAAATATAAAAAGAGTGACCTACTTTTCGCTTTTATTAGAAGAATACATTGAAAATGATCTCGAGGTGCAAAAAAAAAATAAATAAATAAATAAATAAATAAAAACATACTTCCATTTTTTGATACTTTTTCTATTAAACCTTACACATCAAAAATTTTTTTAAAAGAAATTAACCGAACATAATTAGAAAATATGTGTATATGATCTTATTTCAGAACCTCTTATACCTCTGTAGTGGCCTGATGGCCAAATAGCTAGAGCTTTGGCCTTTCCTACCAGAGGCTTCAGCTTCGAGTCCTGGCGGTGGCATGGATGTTTGTTAGGGGTTCGGAATCCACGTTAAACTGTAGGTCCCGGTCTAATAAGCCTAAAGTGAGCACAAAATGATAGTAGAGCGACAAACCAAACCAAACTTGTACCTCCGTACGAAATAATAATTACTTAACGAAGTTTGCTTATTCTGCATTGCATTGCGTATAAGTAATAAGCTAACCTATGAAAATGTGACACTAAGACATATTTTATAAAATATACCATATATATATACATACTTTTGTTAAATAACTAAAAATTATCAAGGAAAAATTTGAAGTTGAATATGGATTAATTCTTGAATCACCATAAAAATTATTGCAAAATTTTTAATCAAGTTACAGATTTTTTTGAAATTATTTGGTTAAAAAAATTCTTACCTGTCAAAAATAGTTTAAAAATCAAATTAACTTGTAATCTTAATTTTTTTGGTATTAAATTCGAACATTTTTCGAAAATTTTAAATTGATTTTTTTTGTTTAATATAATAATTATATATTTATATTATATATATATAATATATATATATATATATATATATAATTTGTTTAATATAATAATTATATATAATTTTTATATAATTCAATAAACAGTTAAATTTCCAAAAAAGGTATTCCAACATGTTACGACAATCTCACTTTTCTTTAAATATTTAAGTCAAGTATGAAATTCAACATCAGATTTCAAACAAATATCAAAAGCGTATATTCCGATTTATTTTCAAAGTCCAACCGCATAAAATCCCTTATGTCTACCACCAAACTCTAATCCAATAAATGCTTCTCGAGTCAATAACAGTCAACAGTTTTCTGCAAACTCATCAGATAGCCCTACCGCAGGCTTAGTAAACAAAAGAAAAGCACTTTTGCACCGCCTTAATGTAAGGTTGGCAAAGAAACCCAGGAACTATGTCGCCAAGGCATTATGTAGCCAGTAGCCTAGGGCAAATAAATCAGATAGAAACACGCGGGTAGGCTTATCTTCCAGAGAGAACCGGCGATTCTGTCGGATCAGTTTGTCTTTTGGAACTTCAAACAATTCTAAATTCCACAAATGGTAAAAGATTTCACCTTCCACAAAAACATTATTTCAACATTGATTTTCCCTATGTTTTGTTTAAAGCCATTTGAAGAGCACTAAGGTTTTGCCACGCCTTAAAGCAGATTATTTGCAGTACAGTAATCTGATTTTGTTGTTATAACTGCACAGAAATTGTTAACTGTTTACTGACATTAAACATAGCTGAATAATTAGTCTTCCAAAAACTCCATTATTTTATTTTATATGAATGCCCTAGTGAAATAAACATGAACCTAAAATCCGTAAGACAACAAACTTTACTTCATTTTTATTAATACTGCACAAAAATTTCAATAATAAATGATTAATGATTATCTGATAGTTAATGTAACAAAATAAATCTTAGAATATTTCAGTTTAAAATATATATATATATATATTTTGGGTATTTTACTTTTCATACACAGCTGATATCGATCAATGCTTTTTCTTCTTCAGATATTTGGAGATCTTTTTTTTTTATAAGAGCTTTATAATCTCGTTAAGAGTTCTTGAGAAACAGAGGCAAATTCATAAACATGTACACTAGAATATATATTCTTTTTTTGTATAAACTTTATAGCAAACTTTAAAAATTCTTAAAATGAATGCTAAATTTACAGACAAGTAAACAGAACATAGCTTTCTATGTAAGCTTTTATAACCAGCTTAAGAAACAAATCCAAGGTAAATTCATATTGATTTAAAACAGAGCGTACAGGTAAAGACAAATCTTAACTGTTTTAGTTATAAATTCAAAACAAAAATTATTTTTCTATTTTTGATCATAAGTCATTATTATTAATTTTAATCTTTCTTTCTAAAATCTTCATGAAAATAATTATTTTACATAAAATAACATTCAATTCATGTTAAAGAGTATCATTATATTTTACAAATTTATTTCCTTTTACACTTATACAATGAACTGAATCTAATACACTTTATTTAAAAAAAAGCTTTACCAGATGAGAAATATTCTTAAAGATTTCTTTTTATAACTTTTAATTGTCCAATAATTGCTGATTTTATTTTATTCATTGATAATTGTGGATTAAAATTAACATATTACATCATGCATCATGTTAAAATATTGTATCGCTGTTTTGTATTAATTTTTGTCAGTAGTATATTAAAGTCCAAATTCGTTGAAGGCTTGCTTTTTTTTTTCCGTATGCATTTAGTCCTAAGAAAAATAGAATGTCAATACCCACCTCATTCCAAGAATATTCCCGAGATTATCATCAATCCCAAAAATAATAGAAAACAAGTAATATAAAAAAAAAAAAATTTTAAAGTCAATTCACTCTATTGCAGAAAAGTCCTTTATAAATAATTTTTTTATTAATTTTTTTTTTAAGTTTATCTGGCGCCATCTATTGGTAGATAGATGCAACTTAAATATAAAAAAAAATAAAATTAATGAATTAAGTTTAATTAATGAACTAATATTTGGAAAAACTGTATTAACATCCAGTGTCATCCACTACAAGTTCAAAAAGTGTATTTGAACTTGAGTGGATGAATAAACAGTATTATTCACAAGATATATATAGGAGTGTATTAGCTAATAGAAGGAATTGAAGAAAAATGGATGCAATAATTCACATATTATCTTATTCTTTGCAAATAGAGATAATATCTCTATTTCATTATACATTTTATATGGGATAATTTTATGGAAAATAATTATTTATGAAAAATATATATTTCTACTTTTAATGAAAATAAATATTATAGATTTTTTTTTTCCAAATCATCCGGTAATGTTATTTAAAATGGGGCCTGAATGGCCGAGTGGCTAGCGCTCTGGCGCTCGGTACCACAGGTTTCGGGTTCGAGTCCCGGCGGTGCCATGGCTGTTTGTTGTGGTTCGGAATCCACTTTTAAACCGTAGATCCGGTCTAATAGATCGTAGAGCGTTGCGGGGCATTGTTACTCCGCATCCGTGGCTTATCTTCAAGTTACACACGCCCCTGGGTAATGCAAAGTGAGTAACGTCTGTGCAGCGCTTGCCTTAAAGCATCCAAGACCAAGCTGTCTAAATGTTTGCCAGCTGCATTAGAAAGAAAGAAAATGTTATTTAAAATAACATCAGTCATATTTTATAAATTTGCTGTTTTATTTTTTTCACACTAGACAATACAAGCCAAAAATGATTTTTCAACATTTTAATTATTTGTTGAATTATAATATTTAAACTAGCAATATCACATGGTACTTATTATGTATGGAATTTATTATATAAACCGTAGAGAAAAATGGAGAAAAACTAATATGACATAGCTTCGTATATTTTGCCCTGACATATTTATACTTTTAATTATAATTTAATTTTTTCAAAAGATTTATCTTACTGATTTCTGAATGTAAATATGAGAAAGAAAAAAAAATGATATATAGTTATTAGTTCTATTCTGTTAATTACCTTGGCAGCTTAAATAGTGATAAAGAAAACAAAACTTGCATTTGTTAGATGGCTCTATAGACCAAAAATATTAAATAAAATATAAAACCTAAATTATAAACGTTCACAGCAATTTATCCAAATCACTTTTTTCAAGTTGTTTGTTCTCTATGAAATCATACTTAAGAAGTTAAATTATGTAAAATTTTAATATCTTGTTTCATAATTTATTAAAAACATTTATACACAAAATAATTCTGATACTTTTCTCCTTCAATAACTGAATTTATTTCAGTGACTAACACTAAATTATTTTCATGGATAATTCAACTACATCAATTTTACGGTAAATACAGCATTTTGGGATTAAATTTAACGACTTGAATTTAATTAGTTAATATGATTAACAAAAAAAGTCAATTTAGTGTCTGATAAAAATAGAACATCAGTATGCTGATGCAAAATAATATTTTTCCCATTGTATTTTGAAAGCATCAGTTTAATAAGTAGCATTTGAGAAAACAATTAATAATTTTGTTTTTGTAAAGGTCATTCAATATTATCGCAAAGCAGATTATCTAAAAAAAGAAACAAAGATTCAAATCACTAAGCAGTATTAAAACAGCGAATGTTTTCCTATTCGAAAGGAATAGTATGTGTGAGACCAACCTCTCCCAGCCACGTATTTTCTCAGAAAGAGAGTTATTAATTTTTTATCATAATATGCATACAATAATTAATTAAAAATATGCAATTACACAGAGATAAATTAAATTTCTCAAAAATAAAGAAACAGTAAAATACACTAGATAAATTATATATATTAATATGAAATATTAATTAACATAAAATATATAGTTCCCTTAAATTGCTGAATATATCCAAATGATTTCATTTGTTTATAAAACAAAAAACGATCAATATTACGAAACATTAAATTAACTCTCAATCAATTCCTTCTATTAGCTCACACTCTCCCTATATATATCTTGTTCAAATTTTCAATCGTTCATAAATACTTTTATTCATCCCCTCAAGTTCAAATACATTTTTTAACTTGTAGTGGATGACACTGGATGTTAATACAGTTTTTTTAAATATTAATTCATTAATTAAATTTAATTAATACATTTTAGTTTTTTTTTAGATTTAAGTTGCATATGGCGCCATCTATTGGTAAATTTTACCAATAGATGGCTCCAGATAAACTTAAAAAATGAAAATTATTTATAAAGGACTCTCTGAAATAAATATAGTGAAAAAAAAAGTAGGAATTGACTTTAAAAATTTGAACTTTGGAACTTCCTTGTTAGCCGTGTTAGATGCGATTATTGTGTCTGTATGTCCAGTATTTTTTGTGTTATCTCGTCATTATAATATGTTTAATAAAAGTATTGTAAATAGATATTTGAATTGACTCAATACTCCCGGACATTTTGGATATCTCACTCTTAATATTCCGGGAACTGGAAAGGTAAGAGAAATTTTGTATGAACCATTCTGGTTTTTGTCGGATTTTTTGGTGAGGTAAAAAATTGGTAAAACCACTTTCGCTCTGCAAACGTTGTATACCAAACATGCACAATTTTTATCAAATGAATGTTCCAAGTGCAGGGTTTTTACTGTTACATAAGGGGGACTTTGGATTCTGAATTTTTCTTATGAAAAACTTATGGATGTCGTTTTATAAATTTTTGGTACCAATCCTTCCCTGGCAAACCGTTTTTTAAAGCTGATCTGAAGTCTATTCGCATTAACAAATTCTTTAAAAGTATTTTTTTGCTCTTATTTATTGAATGGAGGATTATCCATTTGTGACTTTGAAATTAGGCACCATACCAGAGCATCTTCTACATCCTTAACCAATTTAGAAGCCTGTCAGCCTCCATTCTACGTATACGAACTTTCTTCCTTTAATTCTATATATTCTCGATATTGTATATCGTAAACCTATTCCCCTTATATGTGTGTTTGATTTATATTGTCATTTCTGACAGCTTCTTTCAAATTAACTAGATTTTAATAAGGTGGAAGCACATTTCTTTAGCATGCACACACTATTTTGTAAAAGTGCATCGTCCAGATTAGTATAAAAATCAGAGGGCTAATTATGTTCAAATTTGTGATACTCTCACAAGCATTAGAGGTAAAGCCATACTAAAGATCAGCAAATACTGAAATTGGCATAGTTCAATAATAAAGAAACCACTCAATAACAGTAACGGATAATGAACAAACCACTTACCTTTTTTCCTTTTCTTCCCAGAAATTATGGAAATAAAGTAGTGTAAAAAATATCAGCAATATTTTAAACACGAAGTTTATCCATTAGTTTATTTTTCAAATAACAAGATCATAACTAAACGTTGAATTAAAAAGCATTGGATTACCGGCAGTTATTCCACCCACTGTTAACAAGATTTAGTTCTTACAAGCTTTCACATTCACCTAAGCTCCATGGGGGCGCATTTGTTGCTTGTTTTCAATTACCCAGTTTGATCTTATTTATTAAACAAAATGTTGCACTTGCAGATGCATTAGGTAGAATTTGCTTTATCATTTTTTTGTTAATTTTAATTTTCTTTCGCCGAATTTTTTACACCGAATATACATCGTCTTAAAAGTAAAAACACAATTTATGAAGAACAGCATAAATAATTACAGTAACTCAGACATAGCGTATGTCTTAATATGACGCGTGGAATTATAAGTGTAATTTTTAAAAGTAAATTTGAAAAATTTCTTTATTATGCTCAACTATTCTCTCAAAACTCTAAAAACGTAGTATGATTACTTACCCACTCAGGTAAGAAATCAGGCTTCTGATTGTCTAAACTTCTACGACATGAGATTTACTAGAAGAAATCCATCTTGTAAGTCAAAAAGTCGGAAATCTCAATACGTTCGAGAAGGAAGGATGATATGGATGCGAAACTCTTAAATGCCCTGCGGCCTGATGGACAATTAGCTAGTGCTCTAGCTTTAGGTTAGAATCCTGGCTGTGGCATGGGTATTTGTTAATGGTTCGCAATCCACGTTAAACTGTAGGTCCTGGCCTAATTAGCCAAAAGTGGGCAAAAAATTATCGTAGCGTGACAAACCAAATCCTGAACGCCTTCCATGGAGGCATTCATTTCAAATTGTGGTGCACCAGAGCAGTGGTCACTAGAGTGTTGTATACGTGCAATTAGGGGGTACGAAAAAAATCTTGTTAGTGTATGATCGTGCATCACGTGAGTGCGAGATTCTCGCAGGAGTCGCTGTATTTGGTCTTAGCAGCATGCTCAAGAGGTGAGCTCAACATCGTAAAATGCATGGACTCTAAAGTGCACAGGGCAGCATGGGAAACAAACAACTCTGCCTTTCGAGAAAAGATACTTCTGAACGCTCAAGAAGAAACGATTCGGTTTCAGCGATGAATATTGCTGGTGGCTTTGATCTTACTTACCGGAAAGAATATTCCAGAAATTATTATCTTTATGGAGAATTAATTTCTTGAAGTTGTCATTATAAAAGAAATAATTACTAAAGTAAGCAGCTTCTAGGAATAAAATTTGATTGGTAAGGAAAATATAATAAATTAATGCATTTTAAATATTTTTTTTAACTAATAGGAAAATTTAAAAATACATTTTTCAATGGTCTTTTGCAATAGTATCTCATGGCTATCTTTTTACAAATATCATCATTGTCCAACAGCTCTATGGTGGACCAAGGTTCACCACTATCCTTATACTGACCACTGCAGTAGAGTGAGTGCATGTAGGGCCTTGAGGTACATCCTGCATATTACGGAATTATCAGTCGTCGTAGTGGTGGATGACCTCAGATCAAAGTGACCGTAATAGTAAACAGAAAGTAATTTATTTTACATAATTAAAAATACACCCCAAAAATATTACATTTTTCGTGATCCAAAATGTTGAAAACCTAAATAAAAACAATACATCACAAAGCATGTCTATAATTAAAGTCGTATAAACATTTTCATACATAAAATTACTTAAGCCGGAAGGAAGTTTTGAAAATTTATCATGACAACATATTACAATTATTTGCTATTGCCTCTGGTGCTAATCCACCTTCTAAAATATATCGCATCACTTTAGCCGAAATTAAACCGGTAACAAATTAACTTACTCGCGAGCAAATCAATTGTGGCAAATGGATGACATTAAGTACTACGGAATCAAAATGAGGCATCTTTTAAATAATCCTGACAATCCTTCGAAAATGCGAAAGGAGAGCTAATTCTTTGTATATTTCGGAACTGTCATTTAGGCACCGGCTAATTGGCTGAAATTCTAAAAATTTAAATCTTCTGTTGAATGAACCCCTGAAGGGATTTAGAAATTCGAAACGCATTACTCGAGCGTTCCATACAAAAGAGCAATGTTTACATAATTCAATATTTGAACGCTTTTACGCATTAACTAGCTGTAATTGCCATTCAGAAGCCATTAGTGCTTAAAATTGGAGATTTCAATCCTCGGCTAACTGCAAACTCAGTGGAAACAAAATGGTTTGTTAAATGCATGAATAATAAGTACTCAATATGTTCCTTTGCTTACGCTTGGGTACATAAAGTGAGTAACTTCCACCCGCCTCCAGGCTGTGGAAAGGAGGGGGATATCATTTAAAAGCCTTTAATTATCTTATAATGATTAAAAAAGAAATTGCACGGAGTCTTCAGGCTGTTTCGTTCGGTTATATTAAAAAGAAAATTACAGATTGTACATATAATCTTCACTTTTTACCCCCCTTGAAGAGATTTTCCACGAATGTTGTTTCTAATTTGTTTAATGAATTTTTTTATCCAAGTTCAAATAAACATCCCATTTTCAATTAATTTCAGTATCACTTACATTAGTATAATTTTTTCTCTTTTAAAATTGTTGATGTAAAATTGCTTAATCAATTGTTCTATTTCTCATTTTCCGAAAATCGATTTATTTACCCATGGGTAATCAAAGCTTATTGTGCAAATATATGAATGTAAATTATTAAAAATAAAGTTGTAATTACACTTTAAAGAACACACAAACAGGCATATCATATTATTGTTAGTATTAGGATCTTTACAGAAGTTTGTTTTACCTTGTGGCTATTTCTCTTCAAGATATCGTTGCAATTCTTAATCATATTGCAGAGTTTGAAATTTTTCTTTCAGTTTTTCAAGAATAAGGTTAATTTATTTGAGTAATGAAAAAGCTCGTAGCTTTGATCTTACTTATTGAAAAGAATTTTCCAGAAATAATTATCTTTATGGCTCTGAGGTATATCATGCATATTACTGAATTATCTACTGTCCTAGTGGTGGACTATCTGAGGTCAAAGAGACCGGTAATAGAAAGCAGGAAGTTATTTATTTTATTTATTTAAAAATACTATTCAAAAGTAGAACTTCATTTCTCGTGATCCAAAATATTGAAGACCTAAATAAAAGCAATACATCACAAAGCATATCGTTAATTAAAGTCGTATGAATATTTTCATACATGAAATTACATAAGCCAGAAGGACTTTTAGAAATATATCATGACAACATATTACAATTATTTGCGAGCGCCTCTGGTGCTAATCCAACTTCTAAAATATATCGCATCACTTTTTAGCCGAAATTAAACCGATAACAAATTAACTTACTCACGAGCAAATCCATTGTGGCAAATGGATGGAATTAAGTACTACAGAATAAAAATTGAGGCATCTTTTAAATAATCCTGACAATCCTTCGAAATGAAAAGGAAGAGCTAATTCACTGCATATTTCGGAATTGTCATTTAGGCGCCGGCTAATTGGCTGAAATTTAAAAATTTAAATCTTCTGTTGAGTGAACCCCTGAAGGGATTTAGAAATACGAAATGCATTAATCAAAGGTTCCATACAAAAGAGCAATGTTTACATAATTCAATATTTGAACGCTTCTACGCATTAACTGGCTGTAATTGCCATTAAGAAGCCATTAGTGCTTAAAAATTGGAGACTTCAATCCTCGGCTAACTGCAAACTCAGTGGAAACAAAATGGATTGTTTAAATGCATGAATAATAAGTACTCAATATGTTCATTTGTTTACGCTTGGGTAAAGTGAGTAACTGCCACCAGCCTCCGGGCTGTGGAAAGGAAGGGGGATATCACTTAAAAGCCTTTAATTATCTTATAATAATTAAAAAAGAAATTGCATGCAGTCTTCAGGTTGTTTCGTTCGGTTATATTAAAAAGGAAAATTACAGATGGTACATATAATCTTCTGTCTCTTTTTTTCCTTAAAGAAATTTTTTCATGAATGTTGTTTCTAATTTGTTTATTAAAATTTCTCGCAAATATCCAAGTTCGAATAATCCTTCAATATAAATTCAATATCGCTTACATTAGTCATTTTCTCGTTTGATGTAAAATTGGTTTAATCAATTGTTCTATTTCTCATCATCAGAAAATGAATTCATTTACCAATGGGTAACAAAGCATATTGTGAAAATATTAAAAATAAAGATATAATTACACTTTAAAGGAGTTATCACAAGCATACCATATTATTATTAGCACCTTTCTTTTACAAAAGTTTGTTTTACCTTGTGGCTATTTCTATTAAAGACATCTTTGCAATTATTATTCATAATGTTAAGTTTCAATTTTTATTTTGATTTTTAAAAAACAAAATGGATTGTTAAAATGCATGAATAATAAGTACTCAATATGTTCATTTGCTTACGCTTGGGTTCATAAAGTGAGTAACTGCCACCAGCCTCCGGGCTGTGGAAAGGAAGGGGATATAATTTAAAAGCCTTTAATTATCTTATGATAATTAAAAGAAATTACGCGGAGTCTTCAGGTTGTTTCGTTCAGTTAGATTAAAAAGAAAATTACAGATGGTAGATATAATCTTCTGTCTTTTTTTTCCTTTGAAGAAATTTTTCACGAATGTTGTTTCTAATTTGTTTATTAAATTTTCTTATCCAAGTTCGAAGAAACATTCCATTTTCAATTAATTTCAGTATCGCTTACGTTATTAAGTTTTCCTTTTTTTTTTAGAAGTTGTTGATGTAAAATTGATTAATCAATTGTTCTATTTCAATTTTTTTCAGAAAATGAGTTAATTTACCCATGGGTAACCAAAGCATACTGTGAAAATATATGAGTGAAAATTATTAAAAATAAAGATATATTTACATTTTAAAGAAGCTATCACATATTTAATACCATGTTTCATCGTTAAAATCAGTTAAATCTGTGCATTATTATTGCTTTTAATTGTTTTTTAAAATTTTTTACTATTTATTAAACTCGTTTTCTACAAATCCATCGCCATTCATAAGCCTTTCACAACTGCTGATAAAATTTTCTAATTCTTATTGTAAGTCTTAATATGTTAGTATTTCGAAAACTTATCATGTGTTATTTTAATTCCTTTTTGCCTTAAGTTGAAAAAATAATTAAAAGGTGAATTCTACATACATATGCATCTTTTAATTATTTCCTTTTAGAGTTACATGATTAAAAAATTAGAGACTACAGCACTAGAGAGTGCTTTCGTGAAGGTCCTGTGGTACATCACGCTTGCTGAATTATCTACAATCCTAATGGTGGATTATCTCAGGTCAATAGAATACAGGAAGTCATCTATTTTACTTACTTAAAATACTCCGCAAAATTAGAATTTTATTTTCGTGATCCAAATAATAAAAACCTAAATAAAAATAATGCATCAAAGAGACCGGTAATAGAAAGCAGGAAGTTATTTATTTTACTTATTTAAAAATACTATTCAAAAGTGAACTTTTATTTCTCGTAATCTAAAAATATTGAAGACCCAAATAAAAGCAATACATCACAAAACCTGTCGCTAATTAAAGTCGTATAAAACATTTCATACATAAATTACATAAGCCGGAAGGACTTTTAGAAATTTATCAAGACAACATATTACAATTATATGCGATCGCCTCTGGTGCTAATCCAACTTCTAAAATATATCGCATCACTTTAGCCGAAATTAAACCGATAACAAATTAACTTACTCACGAGCAAATCCATTGCGGCAAATGGATGGAATTAAGTACTACAGAATCAAAATTGAGGCATCTTTTAAATAATCTGGCAATCCTTCGAAATGCAAAAGGAGAGCTAATTCATTGCATATTTCGGAACTGTCATTTAGGCGCCGGCTAATTGGCTGAAATTCTAAAAATTTAAATCTTCTGTTGAGTGAACCCCTGAAGGGATTTAGAAATTCGAAATGCATTACTCAAGTGTTCCATACAAGAGCAATGTTTACATAATTCAATATTTGAACGCTTTTACGCATTAACTAGCTGTAATTGCCATTCAGAAGCCATTAGTGCTTAAAATTGGAGACTTCAATCCTCAGCTAACTGCAAACTCAGTGGAAACAAAATGGATGTTAAATGCATGAATAATAAGTACTCAATATGCTCCTTTGCTTCAGCTTGGGTACATAAACTGAGTAACTTCCACCAGTCTTCGGGCGGGGGGGATATCATTTAAAAGTCTTTAAGTATCTTATAATAATAATTAAAAAGAAATTGCACGGAGTCTTTACGTTATTTCGTTCGGATAGATTAAAAAAAAATTACAGGTGGTACATATAATCTTCTCTCTGTTTTTTCTGGGAAAAATTTTCACGAATGCTGTTTCTAATTTGCTTATTGAATTTTCTTATCCAGTTTGAAGAAAGATTTCATTTTCAATTAATTTCAGTATCGCTTACATTAGCAAATTTTTCCTTTAAAAATTGTTGATGTAAATTGATTAAACAATTGTTCTCTTTCTCATTTTCATAAATGGATTCATTTTACCCATTAGTAACTAAAATATATTCTGCAATAATATAAGTGAAAATATTAAATTAAAAAAGTGTAATTACACTTTAAAAAAGTTATCACAAGCATACCATATTATTATTATTAGAAGTTTGAGTACGTTTGTTTTACCTCGTGGCTATTTCTCTTAAAGATATCTTTGCAATTATTATTCATATTTTCAGTTTTCAAATATAAGACTAATTTCTTTAATTAATATTGATGGTAGATTTGATCTTACTTATCGAAAAGAATTTTCTAGAAATTATTATCTTTGTTGAAATTAATTTCTTGATGTTATAAAAGAAAAATAATTACTAATGTAAGCAGCCTCTAAAAATAAAATTTGATTAGGAAAGAAAATATAAATTAATGACATTTTAAACGTTTTTGTTACAATAATAATAAATTTAAAAATAAATTTGTCCAGGTTTTTTTTTAGTTTCTCATAGTTTTTTTTTTTTTTAAATATTATCATCATCATTATCATTGGCTGTTTTTCAACAGCTCCATGGTGAACCAATGGCTTTTTTTACACATTGATAAATTCCTGGATAGTAAAGATTTTTTTATCTTTTTTACAGGGGTAGGGTTTGTTAGCCCTCGCCCGAGATTCCTAATCATATTGGACCTTGGGAGGCCTGATGGCCGAGTGGCTAGTGCTCTGGCGCTCGGTACCACAAGTTTCCAGGTTCGAGACCCGGCGGTGCCTGGATGTATGCAGTGGTTCGGAATCCACATTAATGTCTTGTGAGGTCCAGGTCTCATATGGCAGCAGAGAGTCACAGAGCCCAATCAGATTTCTCACCCACATCATTCCCAAACTGTAAAAGGGCAACTTAGCTCTAGGCACAGTGTAATGTAGTAGTAGTAGTTATTATATTAAACCAGACCTACGTTTTAAGTGATTTCCGCACCACTACTAATATCCATGGCACAGTCAAGACACAAACCCGAAACTTTTCGGCCCCGTGTGAAAGAGCGTTAGTAACTTTTTACGAATATGACAATTAAAATATTTAATATGGAATTTAATGTAATTTTGTTATTTATAGAACAGTATTATTCTTGTACACAGCAGAAGATAGTTTAATTAATTAGTTAAAAAATTATTATTATTATTTACTGGTTTTATTTATATTTACAACTAGTTTTCAATTTTTATATATATCTACTTATTGACAAATACAAATTATGAATACATTGAAAGTATATGACAAAAATATTTTTTTATATTAAGCTAATAAATATTTAAACCAATGTTTATTTATTACTATAATAAACTAAATAATAAATATGTAAATAATAAACTAACATTTATTATTTATTATTTGAATACTTTATTTATTAAAATTATGTTTTAGTTTTTAACATCAACAAAAATATTCTTATTAAATTCCTTCTATTAGCTACACTCTCCCTATATATATATCTTGTTCAAATTTTCAATCGTTCATAAAATACTTTTTATTCATCCACTCCAGTTCAAATACATTTATTTTGAACTTGTAGTGGATGACACTGATGTTAATACTGTTTTTCAAATATTAATGCATTAATTAAATTTAGTTAATTAATTTTAGTTTTTTTTAGATTTAAGTTGCATGCATCTACCAATAGATGGCGCCAGATGTAAAATCAACATTTAATTTTATTTGTAAAGGACTTTTCTGCAGTATAGTAAAAAAAAAAAGTAGCAATTGACTTAAATTTTTTTTTTTTTATATTACTTGTTTTTAACATAAAGTAAAATTATAGTTTAAATAATTAGTTAACTGTTGTAGATATTACTTGTGAACAAATAGAAAATATAATCATTAAAAATTTGTAGCATTAATCTTGTTTGTTTCAGACTCGGTTAGAGACCAAAATAGAAATAGAAATAAAAATCTTAAAAACAATCAACAGATATATCCTGTCCAACTGCGTTTACCTAGCACGTTTACCCTCTGTTTTTATTACTTTCTATCATAATCTGTGGAAATTTCTTTCAAAATTAAATCTTTATTTTCAAAATAACTGTTTCTCACGTTTTCAACTTTTCTATTATATACTTTTTTTCGATAAAGTAGTTCATGAGGGATACAATAAATGCAAAATTTAGAAAAAAATCTTCTTTACATTTTTAAACTATTACGCAAACCATATTAAAAACTGAATAATTTATGTTATTTTATTTCAAAACAAAAGAATTGAAAGAATTCAGGCTTAGATAAACAATAATAATTATTTTAAGTTGATGGTAAATGGTAAAAAAAAAGTCCAAATCATTATTTCTCTTAATTATTGAATTTTTTACTGCATCATTGGATAGAAGGAATTTTTTAAAGGTCAAGATAGAGTAAAATTCAGCTAAATATATTTAAATTCCATAACAAAAATAATTTATTAGTTAAGATTAATTAAGTGTTTTAAATAAATTATTAGTAAATTATCAACTCAAATATTTTATTAATGGCATTTTTACTGGGATATACAATTAGAAATTAGTTGTAAATCAATTATTGTCTCATTATATTAGATCAGGGATGGCTAACCCGCAGCCCGCTTTGAACATTCATCACACTTTCATAAAATATATTTATTTCATAATGGCGAAAGTAGTGAAAACCAATGTACTAAAAAAATATTTTTTATGCATCCATATCTTTAAAAATTAACTGTCGAAATTATGGGAAAAAAATTAACTTTGATTTTAAAATAATATTCTTGCGAATATAGGACAGATATTGACTGTTTTATTTATGGTTTTACAGTTAGTTATGAGTACGCAGAATAATTAAATTATATTATGCGAACTCATGATCCACGTGCATAGACTTGAAAAGCCTAGGTGAAAGAGAGGAAATCAAATATCGCCCTCGTAAAATAAATAGTTTTTAACGATTTCATTTTTTTTATTTCATTTATATTTCATTTTTAGTGTTATAATATCTTTACAATGTGCGTTTAGTATCATTATTATTATATTATCTATGTTCACATGTAAGAAGAATAGTAAACACAAAAATAATAACTCATTATGTTTCGATTTTTCACTCCAAAAATATATCTATAGTGAGTCTAAATCAAATATGGGATATATAATTTTATATGCAGCCTGCGGAATTAGGATGCATTTCTAATGTGGCCCGCAAGATCATTTGGGTTGGCCATCCCTATATTAGATATTTAAAAAATTAAAAGAAAAGATGTATTAACTATCTCTTGTATTTATTTTTTTACATAGGTTCAATATGTAAAGAAATAAATTTGCAAAAAATAATTAAACTTATAATGTATTGTAATACTTTACACATAATCTATAATTAATTCCAACAGAATTTATTTTATATTCAGGTTTTTCTTAATGCTTTTTTTATTAAATCTATCTATAATAAAGCAATGATTAATATTTTATTTGCTATAATAATTTTTAAAGATTTTCCTTTAATAAATTATGGCGAATGAATATTTTTCTTAGCATTTCATTTCTCTTCGTTATTTTTTTTTTCTTCCATGTGGTTTAATTAATTTGCATGTAATAAATTGTAAGAACCTTAACAAAATATAATATTTCATTAAAATTAATTGAAAAGTAATATAAAAATTGAACTTAATGAATTATTTATTTTAATGTTAATATTTAAAATGTTAATTTAGCTAAATCAAGGATTTATTAACTTTTGTTGGCCTCAGAAAATAATGTATCATAAAATTAATTAAATTAATCCAAAATTAATATAATTATATTATATAAATATTTATATATAATTATGATATGTTTAATTATATTATATAAATAATTATATATAATTATGATATATATAATTATATAACAATAATTATAATTTTTTACTGATATTACATTATTTTTTGTAATATTTAATTTGGTTTTCATAGTTATAAAATAAAAATTTATTTCTATATAACTAATATTTAATATTCTTGTTCAAGCATCAGTGCAATCAAAAAGACGTGTTTATTTTAAAGAATCAATTAGAAACAACCCCAATTATATTGTTGAGAACAATTTTAAAATGAAATCAGTTTTTTTCGAAGTCTAAAAATTACATAAATTACACAATGAATTTCAGAAATGAACTAAAAAGCCAGTAGAATTAAGAATTAAAAATGTAAATAAAAATTAAGTAAATTGAAACTTGTGCTTTCGTGCTATAACATTATTAAGAAAATTTTTTTAATGTAATTTATAATTTGTAAACTTTGAATAAAAATATATTTTTAATTTCAATTTTTTTAAACTAGGCACCTCATGTTCCATGCCTTACACTTTTATTAAAATCGTTATCGAATATATATATGTTTTTTTAATTGCGTCGAGGTCTGGATCGTATTGACTATGCCCCTGTGAGCAGCTCAACGCTGGCTGCAGTGACGAACGCTGTTACTCATTTAGCACTACCCACGTGTCACGTGTAGCTTAAAGATTGGTTACGGACACGAGTAATACTACCCCACAACGCTCTACGATCGTATTAGACCGGTACCTACGGTTTAAAGTGGATTCCGAACTACTAAAAAATCCATGGCACCACCGGATCTCAAACCCTAAACCTGTGGTATCGAGTGCCAGAGCGCTAGTCACTCGGCCATCAGGCCCCAAAATATATATAATAAAAAAACAAATTTTTAAAGAACATATTTTATTACAACATTTACAATACCATGCCACTTTAAATCGTAGGTACTAGTCTAATATTCCGGGCTAACGGCCCTACCCCATAAAAATAGGAAGCATCTCCTGTCTAGAAATCTGCCAGTAAGCAGACGGCCTTGATCCACCATGCGGCTGTTACGCTAACGAAGAAGAAGAAGAAGAAGATGTTCATAACTTTAAACAAAAAAGTTTAAAAATTATAACAGGGCATACATAACATAGAAAAGTCATGGAAAGAAAATGTATACAGTTAAATTACTTAAACGTACATAAAATATTCAATGTATAGTATAACAGATATTCTAACTGCTATAATCTTACAGGAGAAGTAACTAGGAAAAATCACGTAAATACATGAACATAAAAGAAAGATATACGTAGCCATCAACGCTCATATCACTTAAATATAGAAAATGCCCAGATATGTTTAATAAAGTAAATAAATGAATAAGAAACTGAATTCCTCAAAATCCATTTATCTATTTAAGCTACTTAAAAATACATAAAAGATTCATTACAAAAATATTCATATTCAAATACATAAAATATTAATGTATACTTTAACAGAAAAGAAAATATGCACCTAACTGCTACAATCTTACTGGTAGATGAAAAAATCATGTAAATACATGAACATAAAAGAAGGATATACGTAAGCATCAAAGCTCATATAGCACTTAAACGTTGAAAATGCCCAGATGTGCTTAATAAAGTAAACAAATGAATAAGAAACTGATTTCTCCCAAATCCATTTATCTATTTATTCTATTGAAACATACATAAAATAATCAATGTATAGTGTAACAGAAAAAAATATCCACCTAACCTACAATCTTTCTAGAGCAGTAACTAGAAAAAATCCTGTAAATATATGAACATAAAAGAGCGATATACGTAATTATCAGCAATCACAGCACTTAAACGTAGAAATGCCCAGATTTGTTTAATAACGTAAACAAATCAATAAGAAGCTGAATTCCCCAAAACCCCTTTATTTATTTAGGCTATTTAAACGTACATAAAATATTTAATGTATAGTTCAACAGAAAAAGAAATGCCCACCTAACCTACAATCTTTCTAGAGCAGTAACTTGAAGAAAAATCATGTAAATATATAGATATACGCTAATAGTACTTATAACGCTAGCTTGTATATCAATGCTCATAGCACTTAAACATAGAAAATATCCAGATTTGTTTAATAAAGTAAACAAATGAATAAGAAACTGAATTTTCCCAAATCCATTTATCTATGTATGCTACTTAAACATACATAAAATATTCAATGTATAGTATATATATTCAATGTATAGTGTATAAATTCAATGTATAGTGTAACAGAAAAATAATATCCACCTAACATACAATATTTCTAGAGCAGTTACTAGAAGAAAAATCATATAAATGCATGAACATAAAAGAAAGATATACGTAGGTATCAACGCTCATGACACTTAAACTTTAGAAAATGCCCAGATTTGTTTAATAAAGTAAACAAATGAATAAGAAACGGAGTTCTCCAAAATCCATTTATCTATTTATAGCTACAAATAGAAGGGGAAAAGTGTAAATAATGACTTGAAGGAAAAGGCAATTCAAATTGCTTATCAATGAGGACTGTGGTTTAACGCGAAAGGTTTTTTAGCCTGCTCTAAAATACTTTGGAAACTCTATTATTCTGAAGTTGACAGAAAGGGGCCCAACCCACTCTAAACATATGATGAATTATCTAGGCTGCCTAATTTCAAGCGCGTGGGCTTCTTTATTACTTTTTTTTTTTTTTTTTTTTTTTTTTACCCCTCACGTATTTTAGATGCAAAATAAAACTGGAACTTTGCTTGTTAAAATAAACTTCAAAGTTTAGCGAACCATGAGAAAATTCTTCAACTTGAGAATAAAATTGTTTCAAAAATATCGATTTCTTTAAAGAAAATGTTATTTTGAACGTACATTTTTTCATTATTATTATCAAAGATGGAACATTTTATAACAAAACGAATTCTTTAAGGAAGAAATAAAGAAATTTTGTATGGTCTAGTGACGTTACTTCTTATGACTTTAATTAATATGTATTTGATTCACATTTGATTCACTTTGATTTTTTTAACTTATATATCATAAAGTACAAATGGAAATTTCTTTATATTAGATGGAAATATTTCATATATGAACCAAATATTGTCATTTGATAAGCTAATATGTTTAAGAAGGACAATCTACTAATATCTTTTGAAAATATATTATAATTACTTCTTTATTCGCGCAACTATGGCGGGTGATCCCCATGGCGGGCCACGGCCCTCTGCCTACTGGCAGATTTTGAGACAGGAGATAATTTCTTTTACAAGGAAAACAGTCAGCAGTCATATTATACTAGAACCCACCATTTAAAGTGGATTCCGAACGAATTCGAACATTCATGGTGCGTTCGGGGATCGAACCCAAAATCTGCTGCACCGGACGCCAGAGTGCTAATCACTCAGTCATCTGGCTCCGTGTTATAATTTACTATAATATATTTATTTTTATCTTACATAAAATGTAGCATTAAAAAGTATAATATAACATTGAATGTTTTTCTAAACTTTTAAGCCACTATTGTTCCCATAAAATTAAACTACAAATCAAAAGCTTTTTTTGATATTTTTCGTTGATATACTCTACTAAAAGTTTTAATCAGTTATAATTATAAAATGCTGTATATTGGAATGCTTTTCTTTTCGAAACCACTATACTTGTTTGCTATTAATGGTTAAGGTGAATTTTGCGAATTCTTTGAGTAGAAATCTTTTCAATGTTTTTTAACAATATTAATTTTTTGTAGTTAGAAATTAAAAATATTTTAGTGTACTTGATATTTTTTTAGAAACTTTTCATTGGTTGAATATTTTATAAATTATCCATCCTTCATTATCATTCCCATTAACTTGTAGCATATTCACAGCTTTATAATTCGAGGACCTCATTTGTAGTAAGGTTGGATATTATGTACATGTTCCTTGCATTTGTTCATCTTCTTCACTAATTTATTTGTATTTAAAATTATACGTTTGCAGCTAATATAATTTAATACGTTTACACGTATATTTTAAATTATACATCTTACTAAATATATTTAATAAGTAGTTTTTAATGATTTTATATTTTAATTGTATTCAGTACGTTGTTATCACAGCATTTCACAAAGAAGGATTAGAGGCTTCTATTTAATTTTTACTTCGAATGAATTTTATGATGTACATTTCTAATTTCATTTAAAATGAAAAATTATTCATGATTTTTATTTAATGTTACCGATTAAATTAAATTTATACAGTATCATGCTCATGTTAATACTCACGTAATTGAATTTTCAATTCAAGATCTTATCTCTTCGTGTGATAGAGAATGCAATATCTTCCATAATACAAACCTTTGCCAAATAGGAATTGTGATGCGTTATTCATATGCTACACGCAAAGGGAGATAATACTGCAGAAATACATAACTATATGTGTAGGGTTTATGAACCTGTAATACCAAAGGGAAGGACACATTTTAATTTTACTGCTGCCCACATCTTCCAGAAGGATTGAAAATTGTTTAATCATCTCTCTTACAGCGATTATTCTGCATATCTGGATTTTCATCTAAAGGCGTGTTTTGTCCCATCGTTTTGTCTGTTGTGAAGTATTAAAATTATTGGTAGTGGACGATCTAAATTCTTAGATGGTGGCATTTTAGGCACGGGTTGTAAGAAAGCTTATCATGCAGTATCAAAATTCCTGACACTATATGCCTATGATGGAAAATGATATGATTAGATGCGTATAAGGCCCCATTAATTAAATTAATTTGTTGCGTTTTATTCCCATCTTCTCTTTCTGCTTAAAATGCGTCTTGTATATGTATAACTTAACAGTTCCAATGTATAAGAATGTAACACCCTTTGTTAAGAAAATAAAATGTATATGTTATCATCAGAACAAATACAATTCCAATATTGTAGTAGGTAGGTTAAAAATGAACAATAGAATAAGTTCAATAGGGGAATGAAGAATTTTTTTGTACATTTTCAATCTATCAATTTAAATATAATTATAAAGGCATTTTCAGAAGTTGACCAAATACATAATTTACTGTATTATAAATAAAATCCCATAAGAATTCGGAGATTTTCGTTAATAAATAAAAGATATCTAGTATAATATCGAATAAATAATCTCGAATAATATACTTTCAAATAGACATTAATTTTGTTACATATATCAACTACATAAAAATATCAGTTACATAATAATTTTGCTTTATCATTGTGAAAATTAATTTTGCTGTCGTAATTGGTTGGCTATTTATAAATATGAAATATTTTAATGTCAAACAAAGCTACTTGTTCCAATTTTATAAATACTGATGTTTTCAAAATATTTTCAGGAAGACAGACTTCTGATTCTCAGATTCAAATCGGATTTGTGGAAGCCTGCTTCAACCTGTAACGTTATTTAAAATAAACACTTATTTCCCATGTGATTTTAATTATATGCATTTAAAAATTTAAATGAAATAATGTTAATACTTTAGTGGTATCTTAGCTGCGAATCAGCCGCAACTTTTATAGGGGTTAAAAAAATGAATGGTGGTGGCTAAATTCCTATGGATAGAAAATAAACGGCAATCATCCAGAATAAGAAGAAGACGAAATAAGATAAATGTTTTTAAAAATATATAAGAGAAAGGCAGTAAATTTTATTGGGAATGTAAAGCACCCCTACTAGAGGTAGGTGTCATCCAATCTTTGAGTGGGAGAGCTAGAAGACCTAGGCTTTTTCAATAAATCCTGAAAACACTTGGAAATTTTTAACCAGGTTATAACATTGTAATAACTGGTTATATAATTGTCAGATATTTCTAGTGTTTTGAAAATTCTTTTAGAAAAATTATTTTTAATTTAATAAATCAATATTTTCTTGAGGGCTGGTTTCAGCTTCAATTTAAAGAACTTGATGGGGTTCTTATGCTTTGATTATCGAAGCATAAGAAATATGCGAGTTTACTGGTGTTGAGTAGAAGATTCTTTTCAAGGCGGAGAGCTGATTTATTGGCAGAAAATTTGACGGAACTTTTACTTCTTTTCCAAAAGGTGATATTTCCCTTGTGTGCAAAGTTTATATTTGGGTTTTCAAACAATTCAACCGTAGGGAATTCCTTGATGTAGTGCAGTTCTCCCCACTTGAGACATCTCTATTGAGATTTATAGTTGCTACTTAAATGATGAAATTAGTTATATGTGAAGTATTGTGTTGGCTCAGGTCTTCTGTTACAATTTTCCACTCGTACTATCAGGTAGTATTTAGTTCGAATATTTTTAGATTTGTTGCACCACTTGGTAAGAGGAATTGTCGAATAAGAATAAAATGATTGGTCATGTTCTTTAACTGATTTACCTTTGATGTTTGGTAGTTTTTTTTAAATTAATCTTCAATTTCGTAGTAATGGTGGAAACTGGGAGATCTTTAATTACTGCCTTAAATTACCAACTGTATTTTGTCCAATAAATAATAATATGTTTAGTTAAATGACCAATTTCCTTTTCAGTGAGAAAGGAGAGCAGATCTTGAACTGAAACGAAGGACACAAAATATTTTAGATAGTTATCAGAGATTTTGAGAATAACTTGATCATTAATGCATTCTACGATTAGCTGGATAATTCTTTTAAAATTATTATCCATTCTCATCATGATGGGAGGCAGTCTGACAGTAGGTGCCGGAGAGAATATTTCAGTTGAAATTAATTCTTCGTCAAGCTGCTCGAAGAAATTTGTCGTAGGAATAATTTCAGTGTGATTGATATGCTTTGAACATTTTGCCACATACTTCTTCGTAGGGGAAATAAATTTCTTAAAGTTTACATCTGCATAATGAAGTTATTATTTTTTTTTGCAGTTTTGCATTTATGAATAGGACATGTTCCTCAGTATTTTATATATCATTTAAGATATAAATATTCTTTCGTTTTATTGTTATCCATTCAGTATAAACTTCCCAATCCACATTATTTCCTTTCCAATCATTACGATATCTCTCTTTTTATGAAAAGACACTTCCTTTTTTCACCAAACCCTCAACATATCTCCACCACATATTCCACATACCTGTAATGAGAGATATTTTCACATTTCAGGTACTAACTTTCAGGTTTATCATCAACTGGGATGTCTGGATATGGCTCAGTAGCTTGCAATGGAAGAACCTCGAATATCTAGCTAAGGCGGGACTGTTCATCTCTTAAATTTTGAGAAAATTGAAACATTTTTTTTTTATCCAAACAACTTCTCCAAAGGTTTTTGTCAAAACTTTTACTTTTTGAAAATCAGAAAAAGGTTACTTGAAGGCTCGTCTTTTATTAAATTGCAATAAAATATTTTTTTTTTTCCTTTCATATAGAGATATGACGAATAAATATGTATTTGAACTACTTTAAGCCATAATAGATAGAGGGGTGGGGGAATAATTCATTATAATATGTAAAAATTATTCATAGGAAAAGAGGATATATGTGTTGTTAAGATTCAGCTAAGACACTCGATATTGAATAGAAATATCGATATCACGTGTTCTGTATTTCATTTTGAACTGTCTGGCCTTCAGAATATAATTAAATTATTGTTTTAAATTTTTTCCAAATATAATCTAATGATCAGTTATATTTATGAAAGTTAATTGAACCATCACTTAACACAATAGTTGTCAACCCGGGACCCGCCTTGAATATTGTTCCGGCCCGTGAAATTCATCACACTTTTATAAAATGTATTTATTTTATAATGTCCAAAGTAGTAGAATACAATGTATTAAAAAATACATTATTTGTGCATCCATATATTCAAAAATTAATAGTCGAAATTATGAGGAAAACTTAACTTTGGCAGAGATTGCCTGTTTTATTTATGAGTTCAAAGAATAATTAAATTATATTCTGGGAACTCACGATGCGCGTGCATTTTGGAACATCCAATATAAAGGTTGTAATATTAATATAAAAATGTCTATAGTGGGTCTAAATCTAATATGATGATATATGCGTCCCTCCGAGTTATGTTGCATTTCCAAAGTGGCCCGCAAGATCATTTGGGTTTGCCAACCCTGACTTAACATTATATTTTCATGTTCATTTGATGAAAATATATTCACACATAATTAATTAAAATACGCAACCGATTTCAGTTTTTAATTTGTATCTTTATAAGTTTTTAATTTTAAGAACAACCGTAACAATGTCTAATTAGAACTAAAATACACAATCCATGCTAAAAGATTGCTCTTGTTAAAACATCGGAAAGCGAAATAAGTTAAAACATTTTTTTCATTATTATTATTCTTTTTTGTTTCGCAATAAATTTTTCTTGTTCACTATTTCTATACTCTTTTAAAATCAAAATTCGTTCAAACATATCGCTCTCATTTTTTCTGTTACCTAACACAATTATTATAATTACTCAAAATGTCAAATAATTTTTTTTAAAAATCATTTCTATTCTATACGTGTTTTTCTTTGCTCTGACCTTGACTTTTAAATGAAAAAAGGCCATTGACAGTTTCACATCTTACAAATTAGTTCTCGTTGTTGAAGCTAGTCGTTTTCAAACAAACAACTGAAAAAAAAAAAAAACGTGTCGCTTTTAATTAAATCTGTTCCTTCAAAAACACGGGTTCTCTAGTCACAACTGCGGCGCAGGAATTTTGTTCCAATTACGTCAGATGACGCAGAGGAAAATACAAGGTTTTTAATATGGATGAACCTGAAATTTGATTAATTTTCTTTTGAAACTTTTGATCAACAAATTGATAGTTTGAGGTGTCAAAGAGCAAGCTATTATTTTTCATCTGTATGAGATTTTTTTTTTTTTTTATATTTTGGTTTTTAAAATTTATTTTCATTCTAAAACAGAGTTTTAGCTGTTGAAATTAATGAATGAAAAAGTTTTCGTGTTTTTAATCAACACTTTTCCTTATGTTAGTGATATAAAATTACATTACTTTAACATTAAGTGTTTCATACAAAGTTATCAAGAAAAATTAACCAAATTATATTAATTTGATTAATACTATAAATATAAATTTGTGTTAAGTATTTTTTTAGTTGTTGATTGATTATTATATTTATCATATATTATTTATTATATTTATCTTTTTTGTCTATTACATATTTGAATGTTCGAGACAATACTTAATAGACAAAAAAAAAAAAAAAAAGAAAAAAAATTAAACTTAGAAAAACTTAGAAAAAAAGAAAACTTAGTCATCTCAGTAGAGAAAGATATGAAATAATGATATATATATTATTGATAATATGCATAGAGATGCAGATACATTTATAAGGAATTCTACGAATTCCTTGTATAAAAGCACATCTTTACTCAGCTACTATGTATTATAGATTTTGTAAATCTTCAAACATATTTAAATCCAAAAAAAAGTGCTACTACAACCATAATCATAATATAACTTGGCAGAAATAGTCCAAATTGAATTAAATCTTTCTATATTTAACACATTAAGGACTGATAAAATGCCTCATTTGTACTATGGTACTATAAAATGTTTCCTTATATGTTATTTCTGTTGCATTGTATTTATGTATTTTAATTTTTGTCATTCGTTTTTCATAAAAATAAACAAAATTGTACATGTTTATTTCAAGGTATATTTAATATATTTTTATTAATATTTTTAAATAAATCTACAAAACCTACTTTTATTTTTAATATATTTCTAATTTCCATGATCAAAACATCTTTACCTAAACAATCATCATCATTGGCTCAGCAGCCCAGTGTGGGCCAAGGCCGTCTACCTACTGGTAGATTTCGAGACGAGAGATGTTTTTCTTTTTTACGGGGTAGGGTTGTCAGCTCAACAGTCATATGAGACCGGGACCTGCGGCTTAACAAGGATTCCGAACCACTACAAACATGCATGGAACCGCTGGGACTCGAACCCGAAACCTGTCGTACCGAGCGCCAGAGCGCTAGCCACTGGGCCATTCAGGTCCCCTTTACTTAAACAAAGCTTTTAAAAACTTCTAAAACTGCAGAAACGTTCTAAAATGTGTATGCTATGTTTTATATATTTAATAATCGATATCCTATGTATTCCATATAATAGACCCTTTCAATGATTAAAAATTCTTCTTATTAATTATTAATTCTTAAGTATTATGCTGTTTTGTATATTTCATAGTAAAATATATATTTCAAAGTAGATTGTAAATTATTTACTAACTTTTCCTTTTACTTTGTGTCCTGCCCAAAACATTTTTCTCTTGAGTTGTATTAACAAATTAAAAGGTTGGACAACCTGGTTTCAGAATATTTCTGCACATCAGTTTTTCTTAATCCAATATTAATCTTTATAAATCAATAAGCAATTTTCTTTCTGACTTTGCAGAATTAAACTTATTTCCTAAGTTTTACTTCACCAAAACAATCCGCTAAACTAGAAAAACTCTAGTAAAACGAAAGTCAAGAATGAGATATCCAAAAGGACGGGATGTAAAGAGTTAAATCAAATATATTTACAATACTTTTATTTACACATTATAATGGCGACATGACACACAAAAATAATAGAAATACAAACACAAAAACCCGTGTCTACCATGAATGACTACCAAGAAGAAAGTTCTAACGTCCAGGAAGAAAAATTCTTTCACCGGTACAGTTAAGTACGGTTACAGTTAAGTGGAATTCTAAAGATTTTCACATGATAAATAATTCAAAAAGTTCTAGATATATGCAGCATTTCTGACACTAATAATCAATTGCCATTTATAATGCAATGAAGAATTCTTGCCTAGCCAGACCAGTTCTATGGTTTTGTGCTATAATCCTATTTTGGCACCAAGTTAGCGATTGTCAAGTGACAATAATTAATTTAAATTGGTCTTTTACTAAGGAACTCATTTATTAAACAATCTTGTTTTTTACTGGGAAAGTATTTTTTAAAAATCTTATTTTTTTTTGTACAATTTACTGTTTTTTATGACTGAATACGGTCCTTTCTTATTCCGTTGGCATGATTTGGTTCAATTTATTTAATTCCTTTTTGTAGAGCGTTGAGTGAGTTTTTATTGTGTATCCATTTTTCATCCTAGGTAGTTGAGTAATGCAGAGCTTAAATCGAAGACTTTGTCTAATTGTTATTGCAAAAAAAAATTTTATGAATTTTATTTTGTTTAAAATTTTTAGTTAAATTTGTTAAATTATTTGTTACTTATTTCTTAAGAAACAATCGCCAAACCAAACATTTCTATTTATCATCAATTTAAGGATTATTTCCTAGCACCCATTTATAGCAGATCGCAAGAATTCGAACTCACAAGATAACTTTCTCTATCACGTTTCCAGACAACAAATACTGGGATATAGAAGGGATATAACTTCCGGAAATGAAAGGAATCAAAGAAAAGCTATTTCCACCCAGAAACTATCTAATTAAAACGTATTTGATATTTTTATATTATAGGTATATCCTTAACTATTTGAAGATAAAACTCGTTGTAACTAATCACTTGGTACTTTGTTTAACTATTATTTTAACAAAAAATAAATTTAAAAAAGAACGAAATCTTTTATATACAGTTGAAGAAAGATTGAATTGATATAGTATTGAATTTCAGTAATATTTATAGAATTTTTAAAACATTGGATGAATAAGAGATTAGAAATATATTAAATAAATAATTGTAAATCTGGCAAATAGACATTTTTCGTCATAAAGTAAATCAAAACAATTTTAGCCAATGGTAAGCCACGGACGCGGATTAACAATGCCCCCGCAGCGCTTATCCTTTAGGACCGGGACCACGGTTTGAGTGCATTTGACCACTACCCACAAACCACCGGGAGACCCGAAATGGTGAGAGAATAAATAATTATAATATAAATAATTGATAATTGTAATATAACATTTTTTCTGCTAAATAAATTAAAACAATTTTAGTCAAGGAATGACAGACTATTATTTTGATTCACTGATTGCAATTTTGAAACAAAAAGATAAATGTTGAAGAATATTTCAGTCTTTATAACATGGTATTGTTAAATGTGTGAGAACTTTGGTATATTTGTATTTCTTATTACATGGATAAATAGCTTTTTTTTTTTAAAATTATTTTGATATTATATATATATTTTCTCTTTAACATATCTATGTAAAATTCGATATAGAACTGAAAACTAAATTGAAAGGTAAATAATTTTTAAACAAAATACATACTTTCATTATATCAAGATCAAATATTTTTTTAAAAAGTTTATTTATTTATATCAATTCATTAATTTTGATGGTTTTATATTCACGAATACGGGCCTGAATGGCCGAGTGGCTAGCGCTCTGGCGCTCGGTACCACAGGTTTCGGGTTTGAGTCCCGGCGGTGCCATGGATGTTTTTAGTGATTCGGAATCCACTTTAAACCGTAGGTCCCGGTCCTAATAGGATCGTAGAGCGTTGCAGGGGCATTATTACTCCGCGTCCGTGGCTTATCTTCAAGTTACACGCGCCCCTGGGTAATGCAAAGTGAGTACGTCTGTGCAGCGCTTGCCTTGAGACATTCAAGACCAAGCTGTCTAAGTGTTTGCCAGCCGCTTTAGAACAACAACTTTAACCATTAATAGCAAACAAATACAATGTTTTCGAAAAGAAAAGTATACCAGCTGCATTAGAACCAAAAAAAAAAAAAAAAAAAAAATATTCACGAATACTTAAGGTCTATTCTACAACAAATTACTTCCATGTATAAATAGGTTTAAAAGATTAAATAAACTATTTATATCAATTGACCAGTTTTGATGGTTTTAAATTCATGTATGCTTAGGGTCTATCATATAACACACTAATTCGATGCTTAAATAAGTTTAAAAATCAAATGTATTTATTTCAATTGACCAATTTTGAGGGTTTTATATTCACAAAAGTTTACGGTCAATTATACAACAAACTATTCGATGTATAAATAGGTTTTAAAAAATTACATAAAGTGTTGACTAATTTTGATGTTTTATATTCACAAAGGCTTAGGTTCTATTATACAGCATATTATTTCGATGTATATATATTACACCATTCTAGCATATATTTTAATTTATTTAATATCCAATCCTTTGTTTATTATAAGAAAAATATTTTACGAACTGTTTAAATCTATCAATAGCTTTTTGTATTATATTAAACACCTTAATTTCTTCCCATCTTGAATTATTTGAGTCACCACACAATTATTTTGAACTATTAATCTGTGGTAAATAGTCTGTTCCCAGAACACATTACAATGAATAGAATTGACAGTACAGTCTAAATTTACCATGGTGTTGTCAAGTTGGGATTACTGATTCATGAATTCTCCATACATTCGCCTACTGGTTTCGAATCCATTAAATATCTCTAATACAAAGCCTATCAGTTTAGTCAAGACCAGGTGTGGCACTAATTACCAATATTGCATGCTTCCAATAGATGGACTTGAAGAACGATATCGCTTATAATGTATGCTTTAGTGGTACGCTGAGTTTCCGTAGTTGTTTAGAGGAATATTTCGGCATCAAGTGTGAACACTAAATTTATTCTGGACAATTTTCCTCAAATATACGGTGAGAGAAAACTCATCAATGCTGTAGTTATTTTCAGATCGTTTTCTGAATAAACAAGTAGGAATTATAATTCATCATGCTTAAAAGTGTTTATAAAATTCGTTGCGAATAAGTGTCTTCAATTACAGGAAAGAATAAACAAAAAAATATTTGAATTATTTTTAGTAATTTTTTTTTTTTTTAATTTTAATAGGAAATATAGTTAACATTTTGTTTTAAGATTGAAACGAACTTAATGATTTGTTATTAAACAAAAAGGCAACGGGCAAATATTTTAAATTTAAGGAAGAAATATCTCATTTCATTTAAATGAAAATAAAAATTATAATTATAATTAAATTAAAAATTCATTAAAATGAATAAATGAATTCTTAATTTAGACACAAATGAACACATAAAATGTAAGACAATAATGTTCCAACTACATCGATAATAAATATCACTTCTACATTAAGAAAGACAATTTAAATTTTCCGTTTAGAAACTTTGGTGGGTGGAGTTACTAGATGAATGAGTACATTTTGTAAATATCAAAAATTATATAAAAATAATTAATTAGCTTAATACACAATTTTAATATGTGGTCAATACATTATTTTATAAAATGATTTGATATGAACATCGATATAACTTTCACATGCTTAAAATTACTTCGTTTTTAAATATGTATTGTTGCATCTTTTATATAGAAATATAACTTTGTAGGAATATTTTGATTGTAAAACTTCGATTGAATTATAAATTAATGATAGTTATTGAGTTAGGAAAATTAAGATTTTAATCAATTTTATGTTCTTGAATATAATTTGTTTTAAATGGTTACTTTCTAATATAACTAAAGTTTAAAGTTTTATTTTAATCTCAGTAAAAAATCGCTTTAAGAATATAAAAATAAAGCTGTTAAGGCAACGTCACGTTTTTACAATGAGTACTATACAACGGAAACTTGAATATTATCAAAAACTTGATTATCTTCATTAAATATTTCTAGAAATTCAATTAAATGGCAAACAAAAACTCAAGAAGTAAATCAAATTCGAATTTGGTATTTTTAAGCATTTTATCTCTTTTTTTTTATCAATTTCAGTAGAAGATTTTAAATAAATGATATTGTCTGCTCTTAGTTTTGTTAGGCTTTATCAAATGAACATTTTTAGTGGAAAAACCATATTTCTGAAAACGGTTATACTTATAAAAATATTCATTTCATTTGTAGATGAGAAATATTTAAATTTTATTTAAAATATGTTTATTAAATTGTTAAATGTTAATTTAAATTATTTTTATTAAATTTTAATTTTAATTATTTTTATTAAATTATTAACTTTTTATTTAAATTATTTTTATTAAATTTGTATTTAAATTTTTGTTAAATTTGTATTTAAATTTTTATTAAATTTTTATTTAAATTTTATTAAATTATGTTTATTTATCCAAAATAGATGAAAGGTTGGGACTTCACAATTTGTTTCATGAATTAATCGTACTATTGAAAGAAGAACCAGTGGACTGCAAAAATTAAACCGAAATGTGCACAAGTAATAAAATAAATAAAATTAAAAAAAATAATAATACTAATAATTTTGACACATGTTTAAATGATGAAGTAAATGACGTAATTTATTTCTATATTTTGTACAATGGAATATAAAGACAATGCTTTAAATTGTAATGTGATACGAAAATTAAGTTCGCTATTTAAAGCACAACGCTTATTGACTTTTGTAGGAAGGAATATGCACGTTCCTTATCACAGATAAGGACACACAATCAGTTTCTTTTATTTCTAACCACTGGCAAAGTTCTTGGCGTCCGCAAACAACCGTGAAGTTCCTATTCAGCTTTGGAATTCGAATCGTTCTATTTCTCGAATCATTTATTTGTGGATACTTAAAAGTTACTTTTGAGATGATGATTGATTATAGCATTTTCTCTTTGAAGTAAGATTTCGTTTCATATGTCTATACACAAATGACGCATGCACTTGCATTATTTAATGATGTATTCTTGGAAGCCCTAGAATCACAATACAACTTTTGTAGACTTTTTTTTTAATTCAGTACATACTCTTCTATTAATTGCGGATTTAAAGTTGTAACCGAATTCGTTTTCATGAAGTAATCGTACTATTGAAAGAAGAATAAGTGGTCTGCAAAAACTTAAACCGAAATGTACACAAGTAATAAAATATATAATTTTTTTTTTTTTTTTTAAAAATAAATAATTTTGACATATGTTTAAAGGACGGACTAAATAACATTATTTATTTCTATATTTTATACAATTTAATATAAAGATTTGTACAATTTAATATAATTGTAATGTAATACGAAAATTGAGCGCTAATAAATATAAAAATTAAATCTTATGATAACATTATAAGGATTTTTAGTCCTGGAATATTACTTTATTATTACAAAACAAAAGATAATTTTTTTTTCTATTTTTTAATTTTGATTTTAAAATAATTCTCTATATTTTTTTCAAAATGTGATTCAGATCTGATTTTAATGTACCATAATATCATAATAATTTTCATTTCAATTTCAATTCATATAAATTTATTAGAATTATTGTATGATATAGAAAATAACACGGGAAAATAATTTTTAACAATACATTTTGGTAAAAACAAAATTTATATTTTTTATGTAAACTGTTAACTAACTTTTGATGCATAAATTTTGAACAAGTACAGTTTCTTTTTTTTTTTTTATTAAAGTTAAAAAAAAATCATATAGTTTTAAAGTTTTCTTATTTTAAGCATTTTATCAAATGTAATTCAATCTACATGTAAAGTTATTGTAAAATTTTAAACTAATTTCAAAGGAAATTATAAAATAATATTAATTTCATTTGAAAGCAAAACTGTTTTTTTTTTTTATCATATTAGTATTACATTATAAAAATGAAAGAAAATTTTCCAATTTGAAAATGAATTTTCGAAATAAGTTTCCAAAATCTTTTTTTTTTTTACTTTTAAGTTTTGCAAAAGTATTAAAAATTACTTTAAAAAAACTATTCTTATGATTAACATTACCTCCTGTAATATCCCAAATTATACCTACAACGTGGTAAAATAAATGTTTTATTAAATTTTTAAAACGAAAAATATTTGTAACAAATTTTTAATTTATTTTACCACATTCTACAGATAAAGTATGAAAATGTTTGAATAAATATTTTTTTGTTATAAAATGGAATTAAACTATTTTATAAAGATAGTTCTGATATAAAAACATAGAATTTTATTAAACTTTCAGTTTAAAGAAACAACTACTGTTAGAAATGTTAAAAACACAACTAAATGGAAATTCTTTCTTAAGTTATTTTAACTATTATCTTTGCCCCAAAATTTCATTTTCATAGATTAACATTAAAGAGAAAAAAATTAGATTGATAAAGCAATAAAGACATATTTATAATTATTAAATTTTTTTTCTAATGAAATCTTAACTTAGAAATAAAATTTAAAAAAAATGTATATTAAACATAAAATAAAATATATGTATTTTCATTAATTATTACTACTACATTAATTACTATTTTTAATAACTGAATTAAATTAACATCTTTAAATTTTTAATAGCTTCTTATTTTAAATTTAAATAAGACAATTAATAATTTAACTAATCATAAATATTTTAATTTTATTCAGTAACTTCCTATATAAAGGAGTTTATGGGTATTCATAATTATAACATAATTTAATTCAGAAAATAATTATTCATATTTCAAAATGCTTAATGATTTGTCAACGTAATTTAACTCATTATTATAGAATTTCTCAATTCAGATTATTGTTAAAGTTAAGTAATCTTTCGGGGTATAAGAGTTTAAAGAACAGAATGCTTTATTTCAAATACTTCTATTAGCACACACTCTCCCTATATATATCTTGTTCAAATTTTCAATCGTTCATAAAATACTTTTATTCATCCACTCCAGTTCAAATACATTAATAGATGGCGCCAGATAAACTTAAAAAAATGAATGAAAGTTATTTATAAAGGACTTTCGGCAATATAGTGAAAAAGTAGGAATTGACTTTAAAAAAAATTTTATATTACTTGTTTTAAATGTAAATATGGAATTTTAAAAAATTAAAAAACTTTCAACTTGAAATTTAATATAATTATTTATAGATTTATTACCTATTTTAAATATATTTTTCCAATATTAGACATTTAACATATGTTCATGCATCCTTGTTTCAGCATATTAACAACAAATTTTCAGTAGAGAGTTTAATAACAACGAAACATGCGCCTATCATTTTAAAGAAATTAATTAAACAAGTAATATAGAAAAAATTTTAAGTCAATTCCTACTTTTTTTTCACTATATTGCAGAAAAGTCCTTTACAAATAATTTAATATAGAAAAAAAAAATCAATTCCTACTTCTTTTCTATATTTTTTACAAATAAGTTTATTCATTTTTTGGCGCCATCTATTGTAGATACATGCAACATAAATCTAAAAAAAAAAATAATTAATTAATTAAATTTAATGAATAATTAATATTTGAAAAAAACTGTATTAACATCAGTGTCATCCACTACAAGTTCAAAAAAATGTATTTGAATTTGAATGAATGAATAAAAAGTATTTTATTAACGATTGAAAATTTGAACAAGATATATATGGGAGATTGTGAGTTAATAGAAGGAATTGAATTAAATAAATAGGAATTTATTCTCTTCTCCATGAGTAAATAACCTTGCCCTTGTATCACTTGATAAATTATTTTTAATACACATATTTTTTATATATATTTTTTTTTTCATACAAATCTACAAAACAGTTTATTTTTACAATGAATTGTTCTGCATCTTTTCGTATTTATTTCACCGAGTGCTAAGTTTATTTTCTGCAATGTTGTTTAAATTTCAGTTAACTGAAATATTCCAAAATATTCTTATGCATTTTATACACCAACATGAAATAATTTTAACACATTTTATACCACCATGACTTTTTCAATAGGTTTTAATGAAATAAATCTGAAAAGCACTTGTAAAAGAGAGAAAGCAGCAATGATTTATACAGAAAATTATTTTACTTAAATATTGTTTTAGAAAAACTCACAATGAAATAAAATTATTATGATTAAGCATTAAATATAAATTACAATTTTTGTATATTTACAAAATTATTTTACATACAAAACAGATATTATAGGAAAAATATTTAATATATGCAATACATTTCAATATTTATTTTATTTAAATTAATACCAACTTTGAAATTAAAGGATATTTAGCATTAATAGCATTGAAAGGTGATATAGCATTAATTAAAAGATATTTAGCATTAATTTTGTTTTTATTTCGATATACTGAATATACGATACGATTTAATGAAATTCCTTCTTTAACATTTTTATACAATCATAACAAATAATTTGATTTGTTTTAGCTATAAAAAGTTTTGAGTACAGGACTATGATGGTTGTTGTCAAAAACTAGTAACGAAGTAATTACAACTATAAATTATACATATTATTTTTATTGATTTTTATATAAAATATTATTATTATTTACGATTTGTTGGGAAAATAATAAATATAAACAGAATACGATTCAAAATACTCATCTAAAATTTGTTATACCAACTCTAAAAGATAAACATTTATATACTAAACTATCAAAAAATTTTTATACTATTAATACCAACTTTAAAATTAAATGATATTTAGCATTAATATATTTTAATGATTAATTTTGTTTTTATTTCGATATACTGAACACGACGACAAAATCATCAAAAATAATTTACATTGCTTCTTAGATGCAATCATAATAAATAATTTGCTTTGATTTGCTTTAGCTGTAAAAAGTTTCGAGTACAGTGTCTATGATGATTGTTGTAGAAAACTAGTAGTGAAGTAATTACAAATATATATAAATTATACAAACTTTTTATTTACATTACTTTTTAAATATTTTATATAAAAATTTTATTATTATTATTTATTTGTTAGAAAAATAATAAATATAAACAAAATACGATTAAAAATTCTTATCAAAAACTGTTATACCAAAACTATTATTTTTTTTTTAAATATAAAAAAATATATACCAAACTATCAAGATATTTTCATACAAAAAATTTTTATACCAGTATAAACCAACTTTGAAATTAAAGAATATTTAGCATTAATAGTAATTAATTTTTTAATTTTTGCTTTTTTCGATATACTGAACGTGAGATAGATTTAATAAAATACTTTCTTGAACATTTTTATGTAATCATAATTAATAATTTATGTTGTTTTAGCTGTAAAAAGTTTTGAGCGCAATGTCTATGATGATTCTTATAGAAAACAAGTAACGAATTATTTACAAATATGTACAAATTATATAAATTTATATGTTACTTTTTATTACATTTTTATAAAAATATTATTATTTAGCATTTGTTAGAAAAATAATAAGTATAAACAGAAAATTATATCAAAAAATATTTTCTTATAGTTAGTTTTTCGAAACAATACCATGAACAAATAAAATATTACTGTAGAATCGATACAAAAAATAAAATAGTGTCTCTGCATTTATTAAATTATAATTGCAATTAAATTATACTTGCAAAAACTTTGCTTGCGAACTTTCACAATTTTGTTATATTTAATACAGTTATTATATTCCAGATCCAAACAACTTTTTCCAATCCATAAATACCAAAATGTCTACCAAAAATTATTTTTAAAAAGTTTCGTACAATTAACTTTCTCGAAACAATACCAGGAAGAAATATAATATTACTAAAGAATCGACACAACTTTGCATGCTGACTTGCATAACAATTTTGTTATATTTAATACAGTTATTATATTCTAGATCCAAACAACTTCTTCCAATCAATAACCTTTCAAGAAATATCCAAAAGAAAATGAAAAAAAAAAAAAAAAAAAAAAAGTCACTCGACGTGATAAACGAAGTTCGTGTTGAAGACCCTTTCAAAGAAAGATAGCTCAGAATTCTATGAAACTTCTAACTTTTATTTCCAAGAAGTATTGAAGTTGGGGTATGATTAGAAGATTTGAGAGTGGAACAATTTCGGACATCTTGAAAAATAGGAAGTTTAGTTTCAGTACAATTAATATCTTCCAACAATTTATTATTTGCTGTTAATTATCAACTGATTCAAAACTAATACATTTAATCAAGAAAATGACTATAAGAATAAATTTATGTATAATAGAGGATATTTTTGGTACATAAAATCTAAAAATAATTGTTGAATGTTGCAAACATTTCATTCAAATAAATAAATAAATAAATACTTATTTATTTTTGTCTTTTGAGCTCATAATTTAAGAAACTTGGCGATTTTATTTCTGCGACGCTATGGTTATATTAGTAATCGACTGTTTCGTTTGCATTTGTCTTGTGCAAATTTCAGTTTTAAAGAAAAATGTAGTAACTTTTTGTGAAAAAAACTTTGTTGAAAACATTTGGTAGTAGTTTTGAAAACTTTTGGTAGTACTACTTCAGGTAGTTTTTAAAAATTCATACATAAAATTACGAGGAAATTTTAATAATAAATAATAATAATAATGACCAATGTAGTGGAATGCCGATTTGTGTAGCTCGCGCACAAGCACGAGCACGACACACTACATTTAATACACAACATATTCATCATTAAAACATCTAATTATAGATTTATGGAAAGTTTCCACTCTAGTCTCCGGGATGAAAGCTCGTAACTAACAACAGCGTCTGTTTTGCTGTATGTCCTCTCTAGTGAGATTCTGGATGTCTACTAATGATTTCTTCTGAACACCACAAGAGGCGCTCTTGCAATGCATAGGAGGAAACTTTGGTTGCGTAGGTGGAACTACGGTTACACGTTTTATTTTAAACTATTTTGAGGGCACGGGATTCAGTTTATTAATTGTCGCAAATAACACAATTTTGTTCATCTTCTTGTATAATGTTAAATAATTGATGTTAGCTTTTATTAGTGTGACTCAGTCTAATAAATAAAAGTAAATAACGACAACTGTTAAATTATTTTTCCTAATTCCAAAAGGATTGGGACTGTGAAATATTTTCTAATACATTTCAATAGTTTTAAAAGCTTTAGGATATCCAATGGTTAAAAATAATTAAATAAATTTTTATTTAAAATATTTTTACAAATAAAAAATTTAAAAAAAAAAGGTTTATTTTGTATATAAGAGTATAGAAAATCTCCGTACGTTAAATTTTGTATTTATGCTTCATAAATAGCTACTATTTTGTTTTTATGTTTTTTTAATAATGAAGAAAGAAATTATATTACATTTGGATATATACAGGAAAAATAAATTTAATTTTAAAGTAAATATTCATTAAAAAAATCAATTAATGCATTTTGAATATAAACAGAAATTTCTTGAAATTTCCAGTACTAATAGAAAAAGCGAAAAAAAAAAATCTACATTTATGCATAATTCATTTTGTTCAAAAAATTAAATTATTATAATTTATTTTGCTGTAATAAAATCAGGTAAAAATGTTTGCCTTTACTTTTTAATCATCAAAAATTAATGTGACATTTTTTGCCCTATTTCTGTTAAAGTAATAATGATTGCAGATTAACTTTCTAAATTTTTTAAATTATTTTATAAGAAGAAAAAATAAAGTTTCTTAGATATTTAAAAACAATCCGAATTTTAAATAACTATTCTGATATATACATCCACAAGTCTAATTTAATGTAAAATAGATTTTTTTTGTAAAAAATATCAACGTTATGCTTTTCTTAAATAATAATAACTTCAAAAGCAATATTCTATATATTGTAATATTTTTAATTAAATTTGCATTCTTAAACAAACAGCAGAATAACATATTAAAAAATTTTATTATTATAATAGTTATGTTTTATATTTCATACTTTTTAAGACATTTTACAATCCTTACTGTAAACAAGTAATAAAAAAAAAAAAAAATTTTTTTTTTTTAAGTCAATTTCTATTTTTTTTTCACTATATTGCAGAAAGTCCTTTATAAATAATTTTCATTCATTTTTTAAGTTTATCTGGGGCCGTCTATTGGTAGATATATGCAACTTAAATCTAAAAAAAACTAAAATTAATGAATTAAATTAAATGAATGAATTAATATTTGAGAAAACTGTATTAACATCCAGTTCTGTTTAACTACAAGTTCAAAAAAATGTATTTGAATTTGAGTGGATGAATGAAAAGTATTTTATGAACGATTGAAAATTTGAACAAGATATATATAGGGAGAGTGTGAGCTAATAGAAGGAATTGAATAAAATAACTTTTCAATTTAAAAAAAAAATTTTAAAACTTTTAATGAAAAAAATGTTTGTCAGAGGAGGGAGCATTGTAGAAATAGAAATAGAAAGATTAAAGTGCTATTTAAATATTTCAGAAAAAAAAACATAAAAGCGAACATAAAAAACATAGCATTTTTATTTTCTTATTATGTTAAAATTAATTCAGTTTTTATGAAAGTTTTAAAATGTGAACTTTATACCAAAAAAAAAGCTAGTTTTATTAAATTTATGAATCAAATATTATTTTCTTCAAATTATTTTTTTTTTTTGAATAACAATTATGGGTAAAAAATATATTTTTAAGGATACAAAAAAAAAAAAATTAAGAAAAATTGTAAAGTATTTTCTGAAATTAAATAGTGATTCATGGAGAATTTTGTAATTTAAATATGAGGGATTGCCAAAAAATAATCTTTTCAGAAGAAATGTAATGATTTTTAGAATGAAAAGTTAATTTACGAAATTAAAAAAACTAAATTTGTTATGCAAAGTGGACAAATTTTTTTCATAATCAGAATATTTAAAACCAGCTGTTTAACATGGTTTGTACTGGTGAATAAAAAATGATTCAAACTGGTGATTCAAAATTTTTAAAAATTTAAATTGATTCAAAAATTTTGATAAAACTAACTAGTTTAAATTTTATCTATATAAATACATATTTTACACAATTTAGGTCACAGTGCGAAATTGCATGAATTTCTATATATAAATTGACAAGGTTTTCATTTTAGTTTCACACGGTTTCAATAAACCACCACAAATTATATTCAAGTGATATTGATAAAAAAAATATTTACAAAATAAAAAAGAAAAATTATTAGATATTTTCGCACTTTTACAATTTATTCAGTAAAGCATTTCATGAAATAAGAATCCTATTAGTTTAAAAATGCTTATCGACTGATAGAGATTACTTGAGTTTTTAAAGAAATAACATGGCGTAATGATGAACAAAAGAGAAATAAAAAGATATATCTTTATATTTTACAGATGTGTCAACATGTCATACATGGCTGGACGTTAAAGATGTCTCCGTTGATGAAGAAGCATTAGGTTGAGATTTTCTTCTTCACCTCAAGGCGCTCAAAACGATGGACTGAAGTGCTTTACTATTTTCTGGTTGACTGCTTGGTATTTTCCTCAGTTTTTCTTTCAAAGCAGATGAATTTTAGGCTTTCCTCCATTTTGCATTAAAAATAGCATATTTATGTAATTAGCAGAGTAAAGTTTATCTGCTTTTACCTGCATATTTATGGTGGATGACTTCCTTAATTGTAGAAAATTTTGTGTTAGACAAAAAGCATTTTGCACTAATAAAATATTTTGTATTGATCCATGTACAAATAACTACATCGTTCTTTTTAATAATGATATAAGATGGTTTATTTTTAAGGAAATTTTTTTTAAATTAAAATTCTATTACAGGAATGGTTGTCCATTTTTATAAAAAGAGGTTTCTTATCCCACTTGGTAGACAGCAAATATTTAGATCGATTCCATGAACCCATGTGAGTCTCATAGAAGTGGGAAAGGTGGAGCAACTTCTGTTGTGAAGGAGCACTGGTATTTACTTAAGTCTGACTTGACTCCGTGACGCTGATGTTTTACGGAGTAGGATTGCCAGCCTTAAGCCCAACTGTCTGCTGCAGAGACATATTAGAGCGAGACCTATGGCTTAAACTGAATTTCCCTTGAACCATACAAACATCCATGGCTCCAGCCGGTACTCTAAACCAGGGGTTCCCAAACTTTTCAGCCTCGGGCCATACTTTTACTCCAGTAAGTATCGAGGGCTAAAACAATTTTAATTTTTCTGCCATTATCTATAATTTCTAGACTACTAGTCGCCGAGTACTCGCCTGAGCAAGCATACGTTTGCGTGAAATTCGCTTCCATTCTCCAAATGAAGTGTTTATAGATCTGGGTTAACCGATGAGCATCTTAAATCTCTTTTAATAATTGAGGTACCAAGTAAAAGTGATCCACTATTGTCGGTGAAAAATTACAATTACATAAATCCTCATTAGTATTGTTTTACAAGTGGATACCCCACGGTTTCATTCAAGCGCTAATTTAGCTTTTCCGTTCCTGAGGGATTTTGCAGGATAAAAAATCATATGTTTGATTCAGGAT
>BPLR01015124.1:0-26543 GCA_021605095.1 Caerostris extrusa
TACAATCCGCTTCAATACACGTCGGTCTCTTTCACTCAGCTTCTACTCCCATCCATTAAGTTGCTTTGTCGAGCTTCTCTTGCCGCGCTGTGTGTGTCATGACTTTAGACACCTTATTCTTCAAGAAAAGCCCAAAACCGGAATGTTTCGATCATAGTTGATCCAGTTACTTGGGCTCCTACAATTTGACATTTTGAAAGTCTATGAGATCTTGAAATTTTACGCTTTTGACAAAAATCCAAGACGTATACAACTTTACTAAAGCTGCCTCTTACTACCATGATATATACTTTTTATATTAGTAAAACACTGATAGCTAATGCTTACGAAGCACATTTTTAAATACCACTTTTATTCACAGGTGCTTCCATTATTTTGATAACCACCTGTATCTGGCGTTATAGTAAAGAGTTAATTCAGGTCTAAGGGCCCGACATTTGTAAACAACGTTCCATATTTAAACTTCAAAGAGAAACATTTACTTTACATGCTTGATTATTATCATACTTTAACTTTTTTTTTTTTTTTCATTTGAATTTTATTTGTTTTTTTTTACGATGTCACCCTTGTAATGAAATATTTGTAGATATTTGCGGATCATAATAAACATAATGGTTTCTTCTTTCGCTAAAAGAAATAAGTTATAAATTCTTCGTGAAATAAACTTTTGAAGAGAACGGTTAAAATTTTTACGATACAAAGAAAACGAAGGTAACTCCCATATATGCAGTTCAATAAAGGTGAAGCGAGTTGCCAAAGCTCATATAATTTTGTCATTTCATTGGCATTAGTTTGTGAGACAAGGGAATTTCTTTCAAAGTGGATGCATGTATTTTTAGTAATTATAATAAATCAAAATTTATTATTGACGAAAATAATTATATTTAATTTCTCACATTTTATTTGTTTTATTTTTTATTAATATCTTATAAGTCTTTTGTAATTAATGTGTGCTTTTTTTTTAAATTATTTTCCATTTTTTTTTTTTAATTTTTAAATAGTCTATAATATTACAGTACACGCATTAATTTTTTAATTAAATTATAATACAATTGCTATTACCACAAGTTCTATTTGACTTATGTGTGTAAAATTCCAAAATTAATGCTTTGTTATATCATCAAAATTAGCTATATCGAGTTTTAATATGTCTGGTATAGGAATTGAATGAATGGCTGCGGAATGTTATTCAGTACATATTTACAACAATTAATCAATTCTGCCGATACTGCGCTCGACACTCCCACTGTATTGGTTAAATCATCGTATGCATCTGATTCCATATATTTTCAATTAAATTACTCACTGGCAAACCTGGAGAATACTCATGTTATATAAGAAATTAATTTTGTAGAGAACAATTCCTTACAATATTCCCAGTTGTAGAATAATTATGTTACTGATTCTGAATGCTTTGATGAAGATGAAGGAATTTTGCGTTTCTCAATTTCTTTGCTACATTTTTTGGCCCCAGAATATTCTCGTTGTCTTGTATCTTTGAACACATAGATTCATGAAATTATTTGACTCATGAGAATGAGTATTGACCTGTTGAAATGAAATTATTTTGGCTCGTGATAATCAGTATTAACCTGTTGACATGAAATTATTTGACTCATGAGAATGAGTATTGAACTATTGACATGAAATTATTTGACTCATGAGAATGAGTATTGATCTATTTACATAAAAAATTATTTGAGTTATGAGAATGAGTATTGACCTGCTATCTAACGATGGTAGAAATACAGCTTCTAAAATATCACTTATATATCGTTGTCTAATAAATGTACTTGAGATGCGTGTCAGAAGAATTGTAAATGATATATCATAGCATTCAATATCATTAAACATGATTAGTATGATGGACGATATACATCATTCAAGAAATATTTTCCATAGATTCTGCTTACAAGAATACGACCGTTACGTTTACTTAAATGAATCTAGAATAATCAGAAGCTATGATTTGTCACCATTCAGCCATTTAGTGTCTGTTCTATGTTCCAATGTTGGCGATAAATATTATGATTTAACGAGGCCGTGACCATGGCCGTATAGGAGAGTTACGAGTCCTCCTACCATTAATTTATCAAGAACCAAAGGTATTCCCAGTTGTTGAACCAATATTGTTGTCGATCCTGTTTGCTTTGATGAAAAACTGAAGGAATTTTGTATTGGTTTTTTAACTTTTACCCTGAACATTTAAAGATCTCTTTTTTTGTTATGTCCTGATCGTCCAATGCAAAAGGTAATATTAAGAAATGAGAAATAATTTTATCGCTGTTCATGATATTTATTCCATATTTGTCTGAATGGAACATATTTATATCAATCATATAATAATTTATTTCTGAATGGCGCAAAAAAATGTGATTTTTCAAATCACATTTTTTCGTTGTACATTTTGTGCCTTGGGACTTATCGACTTATTTTATTTTTAATGCTCCAATACAATTGTTTTGCTCAAATCATGTGTGCTTCTTTAGAGAATCTAATCATCTGGCATATACAAAAAAATCTTTTTATTATGTGAATTGGAACAAATTGTATATTAAAAAATTTCTTAACATTCTAAAATTAACGAAAACTCTTAAAATCCCAATATTAAATTATAGTACTGTGTTATTATTATGTAATGAGCATAAAACATTTCATTTTATTTGTCCTTCTACGTATTTGTTTGTTAAAATATATCATTTCGTTATTTTGTAAATTACCACAATTGATATATGCTTTGCAAGATTTTTTATTTGAGAAATTGCTTTATAATTGCCTATTATACAGATAAAAACCCCAAAATCTTCTTCATTAAACAGTGAAGTTGACTTAAAATCCTCTATCTCATTCACTACTGAGTACATTCGACCAAAAGCACATGCAAAGCTACTCACTAACGATAATTGCATCAAAATCTAATGCTACAATTGCATCATGTCAGATAAGGATCATTATACTAAAATATTATATAAATCAAAGAAAATCAAATGAGTACGATCCACCTACTCCCCAATTTATCTTGTTATTACATAAATTATATTTTTATTGTTAACATAAAGAATTGGAGCGTATTTTTTGTGATATGAAAAATAAAGCAATTAAATGACGTAACTCTAATTCAAAACTAATTTGATCTTAATACTTTTTTTTTTTTGATATGTAATTTTTTCGTTTCCCAAGCATGATTTAAAAAAAGAGCCAATGAATGGGAATTATGGCCTTAAACATCTACATAAAGATAATGAGAAGAAATTGAACACCTGTTGAGAAAGGATTTATCAAATTCTACTTTACTAAAATATATCTTATTTCTAAAAAGATAGCGTAATACTGCTGATTTATAGATAAATTAATGCTTTCATTTCTAAAATTATTTGCATTGAATGCACTTAAATTTGATAAAAAATGTTTCTTTAAAAGATTAATTTAAAAGATATAAATATTGTATATTGGAACGACTATAACGCAGCAAAAATAGTTTATTATGCGAGTGACATTTCAAATTAATTTTTAAGAGATTTTTCTCACAATGCTTTATCAACATGTTACAAAAAAAATCCTTATATTTACCATCAATTTTATTAATGACAAATATAATGATTTTTGATTATGACTATTTTTGAATAGGACTTGGTAACCATTATTTCATTTTGTAAACGTTATACCGAATTTACATCAAATTTCTATTCTAAACTGATTCCATACAGTTTCTTGCAAATATGAAATAATGTCTTTTGGATGATCTGTGACTGATCTACTTCCATGTAACGCAAAAGAAACTCGGAAAACATTTGTCAAGCAGCCAAGATAGTCCTGCCCCGTCCATTACAATCGTCACCAAATATACTATTACCATTCATAATGTTGGTATTTTTTCTGTTCTCTGTAGACTTCGTTCTTCCCTATCCTTTCATCTCTGATGGCTATGTGATGCCTCTAGTTAATGAAGGGCACAGGAAGGGAAGAGGTACGACTTAGCACGACCACATTTTGAATCAAACCCCAGCAGGGATAATACCTTCCATCAATGTCTTCTAATTTATTGAAGGCTTCAAATTAGATTCTAATTATTCATGTCACCCGTCTAGTGTTTATATTAATTTGTTTATGATTTTGAAGTTCATGTTCAATATGCCTTGTGATAAACATTATCCATGGCCAAATATAACACATATCATGTATTGCTCATTGTAGGTAGTCCCACACTAATAAACTTCAGATATGATAGATAATGAAGGATCAAGTTCAAATATATTTGAGGCACCATTGTAGTTATTATTCTTAAAACTAAGCTGGTGACTCATCAGTGCTGGTAACCTTTTTTCTCATCGACATTTAAGCTGTTTAGTGATAGTTTTCCGGTTTTTCTACCATGCGAAAAGCAAACCGTAAAAGTCTTCTTGTGAGGTTATTCCCTTCTTTTTTTTCTCGGTGTGTATTTGTGGTATACATGAGTAGTAGTCGAAATCTAACATTTCACACAATAAAATTATGTTGGCCATTTTATGAGAATGATAAAAAAAAAAAAAAAAAAAAAGGATGAAATTAGCTGGAATCGATTTGCACAATTTCTCACACATTTTAAATATAATAAAATAATACAAACTTCTAATAAGGTGATATAAACCTCTAATATATAAAAATAACGAAATTCTTTCATTTAAAAAGTAAATTAAATTGCTACATAATGAAAATGTAATTACATTTCCCAAATAATTAAAAATAATTCCATTGTAAATTTCGTGTGCGTATATATTAAAATTAAATGTCTGCAAGAAATCGTAAAAGTTTTAATATACGTTTTTAATATGATTATTTTCTTTCATAGACAATTATAAATTCATAATTACTATTACAATTTAATAACATTTTATTTAATTGAACACGATCGTAGACAGGAAAGAATTTACAAAATTAAATAATTTCCTCGTATATAATTACACATTAAATAACGTCGATGTTTATCCTTGTGTTATTGTATTTTCAAGAACCAAATGTCTGTCGATAATAATGCTGGAATGTAAATATTTAATGAGACATTTTTTTTTTTTTGCTAGACTGTATTGGTAATTTTTTTGTCTGTAGAAAATATATTTTTTTAATTTCTAATATGACTTTTCAAAAAATTTTCGATTATTATATTTTCAGTATTCTGTGAAAGCATAAATTTATTTTACTAATAAAGTAAAGTGATATAAATCTATAATATATAAAAGTAATGAAAATATTTTATTTTAAAAGTAAATTAAATTCATAAATAATAAAATTTTAATTACGTTTCCCAAATAATTAAATAAAATTTATTGGGATTTTCGTGTGTGTGCATATATTAAGATAGAATGTCTGCAAAAAATCGTAAATGTTTTAAATGTGATATACTTTTAACATAATTATTTTATTTCATTAACAAAAATTTATAATTACTATTAAAAATTAAAAAAAAACTTTTATTTAATTGATACACAATAGCAAACAAAAAAAAAAATTAACAAAATAAACAAATTTTGTCTTACATATTTATTGAACTACTCATTAAATAGCTTTGGTATTTATTCTTATGTTATTAAATTTTCAAGAATCAAGTAAGTATCTATAATAATAATAATAAAAACGTAAATACTTAATGAGCCTATTTTTTTGATAGACTATATTGGCTAATTTTTTTTTCTTTCTAGATAAACTACAATCGCATTTTAACAATAATTATCATTAAACGCTCTTTGTTTAAATTAATTAACGTAATTAAAATCTTGTAGAAAAATGCTTCGTTAAGAAAAAAATTTTCTCAAGTTAAAAATTTCTAAATTTCCCTTCCTACGATACGTTGCTTTTTTTTATTTTTTATCGATTCATTTTTGATTGTAAAACTATATTTTATTTAAACTATTGTTTCTCACTTTGAACTGCGAGAAAGTTTCATTTAAAAGGATATCATTTTTAATCATGGCCAATTATGGTTGAAGGATGATTCAATATACTAACTTTGTCTTGAATGTTTTTTTTTTTTCGGCGTTAGATTATCGCAATATGCGTATTTAACAATTTGATATACAATGTAATACATACAATTTCAAGGATTTAATGCCATTATTTAACAAAATTATTTAAAAAAGGCGAGCGTCTTTTTTTTTTTTTTCCTTATCTATTATATATATATACAGTCCTTTTAACAACTTGTGTAATCAGTCTGTTTATTTTTTAATAATTTTAATTTTATGCAGTATATCTTATAAATGTATATTTATACAAAAATTTCATCATTATTAAAAAATACAAACTTTTTTTTATTAATATATGTCTGTCAGATACCAAAAGTTCAGAAAACCAGCAAGATTGTGATTGTTTTATATTCATTGGAATTTGATGAAATTAAACAGAAGCATTATTCTCACATTGCTTCACGAATTAGAGCATAAAAGAAATGAGCTTGAAAATATACAAATTGGGAACACGTTGTAAAATTGAAGAAACACAATATTCACAAAATTTCTCGGACTGGAAGCAAAGTATTGTAATATTATGTATAATAATCATGGTAAAACGTAACTCTTTTTATTGGTGGCATTGATTATAAGAAAGTTTTTAAAGTTATTATTAAATTGAAAGATGAGTATCCAAGGCAGGCCAAAGAGCTTATTAGGGTTGTCGGGAAGTTTTTCCTGACAGACATACAGCAAATGTTTTTTGTCAGATTCAGACTAGAGACAGATCTTAAAGGAAAACAGAAGATAATGAGAAGGGCGATAGACAGGAACCATAGGATAGATCTTAATACACAGGAACTTTTGTCAGGGAACTTTACTACAAGAGGCAATTAATTGTTTGAAGGGCACACCGAGTCCAAGTCCTGATAATATCCATCAAGAGTTTGTGAAGCACTTTGCGTTTCTGCTGAACATTTTTAATTTCATCTGAATACTGCAGTTTCGGTAGCATAGAAAAAAGCGACCTTAATTTCAATAGAAAAAGACAAACGGCCTGATTCCTTTAAAAGTTTTCATCCTATTGCTCTAACAAGTGTTTTGCCAAAGTTAATTGAAAGGAGGATTGTTTCTCGTCTTATTTCGTTTCTTGAAAGCACTAATTTATTATGACCTTACGGTCATTTCAGATGACATCACTCAACTGTTCAACAGGTTTCATTTCTGACATAGGCTCTTAAAGATTCGTAGGTCTGACCTTGCTGCTTTTATGGATTTTGAGTCGGTATACGACAGAATATGAAGGTTTAGAAACTACAGAATTGGATTTTTCACGTCAATATGTTTGACTGATTAAGAATTTTATTTCCCAAAAGTTTTCTGCCGTTCGATATGGAGAGATTTCTTCGAATTTTAGACAGACCGAAACTGGTCTTCCACAAGCCGCAGTAATAAATCTAAATTTTTTTAATATTTTCACATCATTTCACATTTAGTACAGTTAGAATGAAAGAAGTAATTCTTTTATGAAGACATTCTTAAATCTTGAATATCTTTAATCTCTGATCTTGTGCATGGATAAACCCTAATGCAAATAGTATGTCCAGTAGCATTAGTAAAGAATAGAACAAGATATTATTTCTAACAGTAGCCAAGACAGGATTATGTACAAGAATTAATAAGAAGATTCTGAAAAAGTTGCGGAGATGAAATCCAACTATAAAACTTGCAATTGGCTAGATTAATTTTATTTACGATTAGTTATTTTTAATGTGCTTATTTTTTTTAGAATGTTGAAAAAATGTTCACAGTGTAAATTTTAAAATCATAAAATTGAAACATTCCTAGACCGTTTTTTTCTCACAATTTAATTTGTTCTGAAATTTTTTTTTTAAAAATTCCAAAACCATAAGATTTTTTTTTTTTCATCTACTAAACTTTTATTAATATTGATTTGAAAATAAACAACAAAATTGTTGAAATTGATTAGCATTAGCATTTTTAGTATTCTATACTAAATATTTATACATATAGGAGATCTTTCTTGTGGGGTTAAGTAAAAGCTGGCTTAACTAATATATCGACTTGTTCATTTGTTAGTGTTTTTTGGTTTTTTCTGATAAAATTTTTTGTTTTATACAGTTTTTCAAATTTAGTATTGATCTTAGGTAAGTCACTTATATATTGATATAATTTTTTCGTCTTACTTCATATCCAACTTCAATTTCTAACAAGTTGTTAATTTTTGTTTATTATTTAATGTAAACCAACAAATTCTTGTTATTAAGTAAGACAAAAAAAAAAACTATATCAATATATAGGTGACTTACCTAAGATGAATACTGAAGATAAAAACTATATAAAACATGAAATATTACCAGAAAAATCAAAACACTCACACATGAATCAACTGATATATTATGCTAGCGTTTACTCAACCGCCTTAGTAAGATCTCATATGTGTATAAATCTTTAACCTGGAAGACTAATAAATGTTTATGTTAATCAAGTTCAACAATTTGGCTGTATATTCTAAATCCAATATTCTACGTCCAAATCCAAGGCTCTACATTTTCACGTGAGTATATATTTTACAATTAATGTAGCGAATATTACTTTTTAAATTCCAAATTAATGGAATGCTGCCCATACGAAGATCTTCATTTCAAAGGTCACAATGATATTCTTACCGATTTACAGATCTCATTCCGATATGGCGCTCGATCCTTAACTATAGTTATCGAGGTTCCCATTGGAACGTCTCTCAAAGCGCATCCTTTAAATGTTAAAAAAGAATATATGGTACGAAGTAACTACTTTATAGACATTCCAATTTCAGCACCTCTTTATCCAGAAAAAATAGCAACTCGAATCTACTGTATAACATCCGCAACCATGACTATATGCTAGAAGAAAACAGATTTCCAATCACAGAACTCCAAAGAGTTTCTGAAAATGAACTTATTTTATTTACGCCGCTATTGGTAACTATTTTCGGCGCAATTTTATCGAGGCACGCCAGATTATAGTTTGCAGAATAGAAAATATATTTTATAAACCCTTTCAGTGTTTCTCTGTTACATATCCTGTTGCTTTTGAATACTGTAGCTTGTTACTTGTGAATTCGATGAAAGTATATTCCACTTTGGGAGTTCAACAACGCAGTTACTTTTACATTTCTACATGTGCGATATTGTTTCCTCTCATACTGAATGCTTATTATATGCAGATGGCATTTTGTTTCGTTTATTTTTTATTTATGATAAAATTTCTCTTTACTTTTCGAACTACACTTCATAAAATCACTCAATGATGCATTGGGTTTTACCCTTCAAACTTAAATGCGAAGTGGTAAATGTTTCCAAGTAAATAAAAATATACCAACTCTAACAATTGCAGGTTCACAGTATCCACATAACACGGAAACAACATACTGTTTTCTTGGAATAATTTCTTTCATAATCTCACTTTCAAACCATATTTGATTTTTCTGAAAAAGCCAATAAAAAATTAAATGTTTTCGAAGAATGGCAGCTAATTCTTGGGGTGTTGGTCCTGGCATTTCATTCAGATTGCAAATTCTACTATTCGATTCTAGAATAAAGGTCTTCTATTTTTATCTCTTCTAGCTCTCTCTCTTCGCAGCATGGCAAAAGCTGGCCCTTGTGCCATAAAACTCTGTCTCAACACTGTCTACCACTTAACTTTATGTTTCGCGACCATTCTTCCAGAATGAACATCTATCCTTATTTTACACAAAGGAGCTGGTCAATTTCCTCTGTTTCTTCTGTTTCGATTTCCTCTCTTTTTCTCAAACAAATTTATTTTGATTCCTCTTTTCCTCTCTCTATATTAAATCGAGTAATCAGTAAAGATTGCAACCCTATTTAACACTCTTTTGATTCTTGAAACACCCCTATCTCTTCAGAATCTTTTTCAAACTATCTAGACAATTTAAATATTCGCTCTTCAAATTTGCCATTATTTAATCAGAGTTTGAAAATAACTTTTAAATTTGATGATATGCCTTTTCAAAACCAACTATTATCCCATCATGCCCTAAATACCTTTTTGACTATAAAGAAAAGAACAACAAGTATGAGCATTGTGAAAACAAGATTATTTTTTCCTCGGTGTTCATTGATCATTTGACAAGAAATTTACTCTAAAATGTTTAATAGTAATCATCAATACCATCTTCCAAGAATCTTTTTTAGAGCAAATTTCAAATTACAATGTGGGGAAGTCCTTAGACTGATTTTAAGCATTTCATCAAATGTTCTTTTAGCTCACAATTTTATAATCCTAACAGACTGTCTGTCTGCGTCATCAAACTACTCGGAAGTCAACTAAAAAACAACTACATTTTAACAATCTAATTCATCCGGATTCAAGATCATGTTGACATTACAGAGAAGGAACTATCAGATTTCAGCAAAATCAGCTGCTAACGCCATCATTTTTTCAATGGATATCTCCAGAGGATGTTTTTATTTTCAGCAAAAAAAGGAAACACTATAAAATACAACAGATCAATAGGTAAATGGGTCAAAAACGCTCGCGAATTCCTTCATTTAAATAGTCTTAAATCTTTTCATCGACTTCGTACAAAAGGAAAGGATGATTTACTACTTTTTAGATTTTGCACAAAAACATACCTATAAAACGTGAAACTTTGTAGACTTGGTCTAACCTCATCTCCTTTGTGTCCATTCTGAAAAAAAAATACAGAAATTGTAGAAAATATTCTGTTTCAATGCATGAAATATGAAAAGCCAGAATAATAAGCTACAAAGTGCCTTCGGGTATAAGAATCTATTTTTTTTCTTGGGTACTTCATTTGTCTGAGGATACATATTGCAAGACTTTAACAATACTTCGTTTTCTACGAAAAGTCTCGTAACTCGTAAGCAACGAGGAATCTCCAATTTTATTTTTATTTATTTTTTTTTTTTTTTTTTCAGAATGGTTGTATTCGAAATTTCTTGTTCTCTTTCACTTGACTTGACTTGACTTTTAGATTTATGCTCGAGTTAGATGCTTTATCTCAATTTATCCAATTGCTTTTAAGAAGAAATCAGAAAAGTTAATACAAATAAAAAGATTTTCAGATGATCAGTAGGATTTGACTAATTCCAAGAGTATTAAAGAAACACCGAAAAGTAGTGTTGTGACGAACTTCTGTAATTAAACAATACAAAAAGGTTAACACACATACACACACAAAAATCCTTTTTTGAATTTTATAGTGTTTTGATCTAGTCAATTAATAGTTTCATATATTCTTTTCATTTTTCATAATCATTTTCTTTTTGGTTGCCAGAAATACGTTGCAATAATTTTTTTTTTAAATCATATTTAAAGCTATCATTTTTCAGCTATTTTGGCCAAGTTGCTCCCAATGTCTCTTGTATTTTGCAATTAGATAAATAGGTAAAGGAGCGTTAGAGGCCAAGTCAAGTCAAGTGAATCAACATAAGATTCATCAAATCTGAACGATTATCATGGATTCATGAATTTTGGGTTTTTAAGTAGTTTGATTATAATGTTTCAATCATCATAATATCTGGTTTGATTTATGGATCTACAGACATTTTTTGCACACTTTAGGCTATTTAGAACGGTACCTACAGTTTAACGTGGATTCCGAACCACTAACATCCATGCCACCGCCAGGATACGAATTTATGGTACCAAAAAGCCAGAGCGCCTGCCAATTAGCCATCAGGGCGCTCACAATGTCTCTGGTATTTTGCTAGCAATTAGACAAATTGAGATAAAGGAGCGTTAGTGGGTATAAATATCAAAGTTATAAGTCAAGTCAAGTTAATCAACATAGGATTCATAAAATCTGAACGACTGCCATGGATTCACAAATTTTGAGTTTTTATGTAGTCTGACTGTAACTTCTCAATCATCACAATGTCTGGTTTGTTGCTCTATGGTCATTTTTTGCACACTTTAGGCTAATTAGAAAGTGACCTACAGTTTAACGTCGATTCTGAACCACTAACAAACATCCATGACATCGCCAGGATTCGAATTTAAAACCCTGTGGTATCAGGCCAGAGCGCTACCCAATTGGTTATTTGGCCGCTCACAATGTCTCTAGCATTTTGCTAGCAATTAGATAAATTGAGATAAAGGAGCTTTAACGAGTATAAATATCAAAGTCATAGGTCAAGTCAAGCAAGTCATCAAGGCAAGTCAAGTCCAATCATTAACATTCCATTTAAACAAATTCATATTCTGAATCCAAAACATTCTTTTCTAAATCACTCTAACGCAGACATTAACCTAAGCCTAGCGCTGCAATTATATATGAAGAATACATATTCTAAAAACCATTACTTAGCTGAACAGAGAAATAAAAAAATATTAATACACTGACATGTCGATCCTAACACTTGATGTGATTCTAAATAAATAATAAAAAAAATCATTTAACTGCTGTTTTAATGATATTTTCTGAATGAGAAATAAACAGCCGGCATACAAATAAATAAACAGTAGATTTGTTCTTCTGAAAGATTAGAATATTTTGAAGTTGTTAATAATCACATACTGATCTTCGCACTACTTACCAGATGTTTCCTAATCTTCATAAAGATAAAACAAAATTTATACTAAGCTTCAATAACGAAGAAACTCCGCATAACTTTTTTTCAAGTAAATGGTTCGCGATGTCGTTCGCCCTGAGCGATGTCAACAGCTATCGAATCCGGCACAGTTTCTTGGATCCGGCAAAAGTCAACAGGTTCTTTGAGGTAACAACTTTAGCTTGATATTTTTGATTACTGAAATAATGCTACTAATAGTACTGTATAAAATAATAATAATCATTCTATATAAATAATGAATGATTTAAATTGTATATTTTTAATCTGATATTTGTACGCAATGTTAGAAAAATGATTCAGTTATTTTTTCTGGCTTGTTGGTTTTGTGAGCTTATTGAAATATTTTATTAATTTTTCGATAAAAGTAATTACGGAAATAGATTTTGGTTTTTTAATATGAATTTATTTAAAAATTATGTCGAATTTTCGTTATTGATAAATTAATCATTTTATTTTGCAGAAATTTAATTGTAATATTTAAAGTATATTTCTAAAATCTTGCTTCTAACTTCTAGTAATGTCAATGTCATTTTTTGTTGTTTTAATCTATGAATTTTGCTTATTGTAATAGAAATTTCAGTAGTTGAATAAATTCATTGAAAAAGATAAATAATTTAAACATAATTCTTACATTTTTCAGACCTAATTGAAGTTTGTAGTTTAAAAAAAATAGTACTATTGTAGTTTAAAAATTAAATTCAAATTCTGTTGCTTAATATACCGATAACAAATGCCTATCCAAATTATAATTTTTTTCTAATTAAAGCTAAAAAGGCTAAATAATAATTTATATTTTGAATATAATGAAATCCTTAACACTAAATTTATAATGTAATTGACTTAAGATCTGAGTATTTTCTAAAATATGTTTCATAAATTCCTAACGAACGAAATTTTACAGAATAAAAGTTTTAATTGAGATTTTACAAGTGATTATTTTGCATTTATTCTTTGAAAAATTTATTTGATTAATTTATTGACTTAAATATATTATAAAAATTTAACAATTGAATATATAAGGGATTTACTCATTTAAATATATAAAAATTGAGAGTATGTATATAAGTGTATATATATATTTAAAAATAAAATTTTATTATTTATCTGAATTTAGCATTCAAAGTTATTGAAAATTATATGATTATATAAAAGTATATATTGTTGTGTATAAATATAAGATTGTATAAAAATTTGCGATTTTAGAATTTATATTAAATATGAAACCAACTTACAATTTTCGCATCTTCTATGCAATTAATTATATCTTAAAGATTTAAGATAATGCTATAAACATATTAAGTAATGTTAAAAAAATTAAAAATCACGTCAAAAATTGTTTAAAAAATTTTTAATTCACATCAAAATTTGTTAAAAAAATTAAAAATAACGTCAAAAATTGTTTAAAAAAATTAAAAATCATGTCAAAAATTGTTAAAAAAAAAAATTAAAAATCATGTCAAAAATTGTTAAAAAAAAAAATTAAAAATCATGTCAAAAATTGTTAAAAAAAAAATTAAAATCATGCCAAAAATTGTTAAAAAAAAAAATTAAAAATCATGTCAAAAATTGTTAAAAAAAAAAAATTAAAAATCATGTCAAAAATTGTTTTAAAAAAATTAAAAATCATGTCAAAAATTGTTAAAAAAATTAAAAATCATGTCAAAAATTGTTAAAAAAATTAAAAATCATGTCAAAAATTGTTTAAAAAAATTAAAAATCATGTCAAAAATTGTTAAAAAAATTAAAAATCATGTCAAAAATTGTTAAAAAATTTAAAAATCATGTCAAAAATTGTTAAAAAAATTTACAAATCACGTCAAAAATTGTTAAAAAAATTTAAAAATTGAGGTGCATATGTTATGTGCATTGTTCTTTTAACTCTTTGAATCTGACATATTTTAACATAAGATGTCTAATCAGCAACTCCATCCCAAAATTCCTTTGAAAGCTAATGCAGCATTCCCTGGCCTCTTAGTAGTCGGGATTCGGAAGCAATGAAAACTTTCTTGGACAAAAAATCGATTCTTTTTAGTCATTTTTCTTTCCTGAGAGGAGAAAAGGCATCTTTATAAAGCGTGTCTGGCTTAGATTTAACATGAGTGACTGAATTCACTCGAGTGCATCTTAAAAAAGGATCGTTTGCTTTACTTTTTTTGCCTAATGTGTTAAAGTTATTGGGTTTTTTTTTTTTAAACTGACAGTTTCATCGTACATTTATGATTTATTTATCGATTATTGCTCTGTAATAAATAATGTTTAATGTCTGCAAAAAGCATCTTTTTCCAATATTATCTAAAAAATTATTCCAGTTTTTTCATAGTGTTTCTGTATAATAACTCGCATTCTAATCTATACAGTTTAGCATCAGTGAGTCTGACTCGTAACTCAGTGGCAGGGTGCGTGGCTGGTGAGTATTAGGGCTAAGGTTCGATCCACTGGCGGCTTTGTCGTAGATACTGTTTTAAAAACGAATAGACTTGATGACGTTTGTGGTATGCAGCATATTGACTTGTGAGTCAGACTACTGGTGGGAGTTTTCCGGGTTTTCTCCCGTACGATACACAAATGTGGGTTAATTCTTTTTTAAGTCTTCCCCGAAGGCACTTCTATCTAATAAACTGCCCAACTCAACAGAAACTGTCCCTTTCCCTCCATCCATGAGTAGACTATTCATGGGATGTCCTTCCTGCACTTCAGGACACTGAGGATTAGACACACACGCAGCATCAGTGAGCCTCGTGGGATATTTATATATGCTACAAACAACCCACCGATGGGTGAAGAAAAGAAAACATTGCGTTTCGGAAAGATATTAACTGATTCGCATTTGAGTGGGGTATGGTAGTAAATCCAGAAAACTGTCAGAAATCGGTCTGGCTATATATGTGTTACGTTTTACACGCAATATCCTAGTCGTCATCAAATCTCCTCGTTTCTTAGGCGGGCCTGATGGCAAATTGGCTTGTGCTCTGACCGTTGGTACCACATGCTTCAGGTTCGAATCGTGACAGTGGCATATGGATGCTTGTTAGCGATTCGGAATTCACATTAAATTGTAGATCCCGGCTTAATTAGAAAGCAAATTAGTGTGCAAAAATGACCGTAGAGCAACAGACTAAACCAAACCTCGTTTCTAAAGCAATGACTGCGATGATTTCATCAGTGCATTAAATAAGGATTCTCCTGCATGTTAAATGCCTACTTTACCATTGGGCCACGAGTCGTACATACCTAATCAGATTAATTTAAAAGGTTAAACTTCTACTATATTAAGTCTTGTTTCTTAGAAAGTGTTATTATGTTCGATTTATTAGTGAATTCGATTTATTATGGTATAAATAGGATAACTTAAAATGGTAAATTTTGCAAGTATTTTGGTGGCATACTTAGTTATCACCAGACTTACAGTATGGGAACTCATTTTTTTCCATGTTCAACATAAAAATCCTTAGAAAAATCTTTCTTATGGATTTTTTGAAGTATCCTTAAAAACAATCCCCAAGAAGAGATATTTCTAGATCCTCTCTTCGTATGTGTAGCGTTGAACTAGCCTCATGCAGCAGCCTGAATTACTTTGCATCTGCTGTATTAATAATGAATGGCTGTTTAGCATTGAAAAATGTGGCATAAACAAGTTGTTTGATTTATAAAAGTCATTATTCCTGAAAAATTTTTCCTTTTGTAAAAGGAAATAATTCTGTTTATATGCTGGAAGAATTTGCGTCCTGCACTTAGTCAATGCTCTACATTTAATTTACTGCTTCAATGGCAATAGACTTAGAAAATGGGTAATAATAATATTTATGAAAGGTTCATAATGTGGAAAATCCAACTTTCTAATAATTCTGGAATTACAAAAGTGGATAAATCATCCCTGTAGAAGAATAACAGAGAAATAATTAGACAAGACATGGAAAAGTCAAAAGAGAAACATAATATTTATTAGTCAAATAAATTTTCTCTATAATAAACTTATAACGCATCAAATACTTCGATACAATATCTCCATACGCACGAGCAAAGTTTATTATTGGAGTGTATTATTAAACAATTCATTTGTTTGAAAGTTCTTTTTGTATAGCTAATTTTCCTCCTCATTAATTAAACTGAATAAAGATATTCACGCAAGTTAATTGATGCTTAAAATTAATTTCTCTATTTTTATTCTTGGAAATTCATTAGGATTTTGAAAGCCACTAAGACTTTTAAAAATCTTATTTGTCTGCTGTAACAAGTTTTTTTTAATAATATTTGAGTAATAAGCCATAGAAATTAGCCTAGTTATTATAAAAATATTATTAATTATTACTATAAAGCATTTATTGATAATATTTTTAAAATTTCAAAATTTTACAGAATATAAAAATATTGTAGCATCGGCTTCCATTCTAGGAAATAACTTTTTTTTTTTCTTTTATAGAATTTTGTATAAGAATATTATGAATTAAGTGTTTATAAATGCATGCCATAATCGCTCACTTCAATAAACTTGCAAAAATGTAGAAATAATTTATATATTTTTGTAATTTTTAATTTAATTTAAAAAACATATATAAACAATATATTTTTATTATCTATATCAATATATTTTTATTATCTATATCAATATATATTTAGAATTGTGGATACTTAGTGTAAAGGTTATGATAGTTCTTAAACTGAAACAAATTAAATTTTTGATACTTATTAAATTGTATATACTACTAGTTCAAAACCCGACTCGTGGCTCAGTGGCAACGTGCGCCGTTGGTGAGCATTACGGCTGAAGTTCCATCCGCTGGCGACATTGCTGTAGACACTGTTTCAAACACGAGGAGCTCGATTGCGTTATGTGATATTTGGCATCTTGCCTTGTTAGTCAGACTGACAGGTGGGAGTTTTCGGATGTTCTCTTATACGATACGCAAATGCGAAATAGTTCCCTCTAAATGTCCTTTCGGAAGACACTGTCTTCCTTCTTCAGAGACTCGAAGTCAAGGGTCTATTACGACTACAAGATTACAACTACAAGACGACTACAAGACTCTACCTACGAGTGCTCCATCACAACAGAAGCTGCCCCTTTCCCTCCATCCATGAGTAGGAATGTCTCGCGCTACAGGACACTGAGACACTACAGACACAACAACACAACACGAGTTCGAAAACTTCATTGGTTAAAACGGTTTGCCTAAATAAAACAAGATACTAAAAACTCCAAGTATATTCATTCTACTAATGACTATTGACATTGTTATTAATCATGGAATCATCGGCTTTTACTTTCCGAAAATTTAATTGATTTTAAGGTTTAATGGATTAAGTCATTGATTTTGAAATATCAAAGTGCAGGGTAGCCATTTATAAATTAATTTTTTTTTCATGCTTGTAACCAGTTTTAATGCTCTGCCAAAATGAAAGATCATTATCTGGTGAAGTTCGTTTAATTCACTACTTCCCTGAGAAGACTCAGTGATGATTGTGACAGCATATACGAAAGTCACGCATCAAAGCCTGGTTCCTTGATGGGTGTTTCTCTCGTACGACTTTGAAATCAGGCCCTCTAACCCTTAAAATTATCTCGGTTTACAATGACTGTATAAATCTCAAATGCCAAATTTAGTGATTTCAAAATGTGTTGCTTCTTATCCCACTCGGTCGACAGCAACATCTTAATCAAGTCCATGAACCCGCGACAAGTCATGATAAAGGGTAAAAAATGCAGCTTCTTTTTAGTACTTGACTTCGCGGCACAAAGGCATGAGGCACCCAAAGGGAGAAGTCTGACTTTACCCCATGCGGTTATACCCCGGGAATTGGGTACCTATTTTAGTCGCCTTTTACGACATGCATGGGCTAAAATGGAGCTATTCTAACCGGGCCACACAGGGTATTTCAAAATGTTCAATGTTTGAAATAAATATTGCACGAAAGAGTATGTTTAAAAGAAATATTCGGAACTTTTGAGAATATTTTTGAACGAGGATACAAAGGTTTAATTTCTATCAATGGCTTTTTATTTGCCTTTTTTGCTTATAATAAAATGTTTTTTTAAGCTTTCCTTTGAAAAACGAATAAAGTTAGTCATGAATGAGTTAAAAATGTCTCGCATCGACTCTTCCTGTCTAATAGGAGATAATTTGTGAAACGAAAATTAGTTTTAGTTCAAGTTTTTTATAAAACACTTCTCCTTCAATGGCGCAATAGCTAAATCGTGGGGATATTCTGCATGGAGTTATTGTTATAGTCTGGGGGCTATTCAGCTATGATGCTCGTATACCTATTGGCAGATTCGAAAACATGAGATGTTTCTTTTACAGAGTAGAGTTGTCAGTCCTAATTCTACAATCATATTAGACCGGGACTTACGGTTTAAAGTGGATTCAAACAATTACAAACATTTATGGGACCGCCAGGACTCGACCCGAAATTTGTGCCCGAGCACCAGAATAATAGAATATTTCTTCTTCGTTGACGCAACTGTTCTATGATGGGCCAAAGGCGTTTGCCTGCTGGGAGATTTCGAGAACAAGTGATGTTTTCTTTTACGGGGTAGGGTTGCCAGCTGTACGACCAGCAGTCATATTGTACCGGGATCTACGGTTTAAAGTGGATTCCATGCCACTACAAACATCCATGGAACCGCCGGAACTCGAACCCAAAACCTGTGACACCGAGCTCCAAAGGGCTAGTCACTCGGCTTCAGTCCCCTTATAAAATATTAATTTCATAAAAAAAGTAATCTGTACACATTTTATTGGTAATATTTAAATATAATTGTTAATAACACATTAGCGGATACATGGTTCAAATACCGATAAAGCAATTTTTCTCATATTTGTATTATAAAAAATGAGCACTGTTGGAAACAAATTATTTTTAGGATAGACTAATTATTCATCGTATTTTAACATCTTTAGTCATTGCTGCTCGTAATCTTTGCCATAAAACCATCAGATTTCACGCCTCAGTTAAGTAATAATAAAGAGGTTCTTAATGCTTGCCAATTTACCATCATTAAAAGAAGACAGGATTGAAGTTTTAATGATAATGCAAAATATGCGGTAGCTAATTAGCCTCACTTCCGCAGTAGCTACAAAAAGTGTTGGATTTTTATATCTATGCATCTCGTATTTATTTTTGAATTTTTTTTTTTTTTTTTTCCCCCTCATAATTATTAGGTTAGATACGCGAAGTCTGTTCTCAAATTTCTGGAATATCGAAATTCTTTCTGAAGCCAAAGTTTCCTATTTCCTTTCAAATATTACTTTATTTTTTTCCACAGAATTCCCAGTAACTGAATTGATATTTGGTTGGGTTTAATTTGAGTTTTTAAATATCACTACATGAGTAAAAATAAAATAAAATATCGATTTGGGTTACTTAAGAATAACTTGCTCACAAGTATACCAATTTCAAAGGAGAATTGCATAACTACCCCAGCTGTAAAAGATTCTGTAGATATCTTCTTCTTCATTGGCACAACAGACCCATGATGGGCCAAGGCCGTCTATCAACTAGCAGATTTTGAGATGTGATACTTTCTTTTACGGGGTAGAGCTGTCAGCCCTGTACCCACCACTCTTCTGTCATATTAGAACGAGACTTATGGTTTAAAATGAATTCCCAATCACTAAAAACAACCATGGCACCACTGGAATTGAAGCCCGTAACCTGTGGCAAAGAGCGCCAGAGAGCTAGTCACTCACCAGATACCTACTCATTATATATTTTAAGTGTTTCTTTCTCAATAAGTTCAGATTCGTATCAGGTATCATTCTGGTTGATCAGAGTATCGAATTTGTTGGACAGTGGGTCTTTTGAAAAAGGTGAGGGATGAACACTATTTGTCATGGGTCATCTCATAGAGCTGCCTATTGTAAATATGCTTTTTTTTTCCTTATTTGTATTGGATGTAGTTTAGAATGACTTCTTCAGTTTCGTGGTACTGATTAACACTAATCTGCTACAAATTTACATGAATGTCACCCCTCAACCAGACATATAGCTACTGGTAACATGCGCAACTAGCTTCAGAATGGGTTGTGTTCGAATTTACTAACGATGTCCATAGCATTGCGTTCAACAATGGTGAGATTCGATGATGATTATGAAAATTTTGTCTCAGTAGTCAGGCTGCCTGGTGGAAGTTTTCCGTTTATTCCCAATGCAGCAAATAAATGGTAATTTCTCTTGACAGTCTTACCAGAAGACAACGTCCTTTTCACATGGCTCATCGGTAGAACTGACGTGAATACGAGGCATTCCAATCGGTAAATTTAGAAATTCTAAATGAACAAGTGTTCAACCGACTCGTGGCTCAGCAGCAACATGCCATGAGCATTAGGGTTGAGGTTCAATCCGCTGGCGGCTTTGCTGTAGAAACTATTTCAAAAAACGAAGACACTCGATGGCGTTTGTGATGTTCAGCATCTTGTCTCGTTAATCGGACTATTTGGTGGGAGTTTCTGGGTTTCTCTCATACGAGACGATGTAGTTCGCTCTAAAAGTCCTCACAGAAGACACTGCCCTCCTTTTTCAGCAATACGGAGCCAAGTCAAACTTCTACCTATCGCAACAGAAGCTGCTCTCCTTGCTTCCTTCCATGAGAACACACGGGTTCATGGAATTGGTCTAATGCTGATGTCGACCAAGTGGGATAAAAAAACCAACAATTGTACTGAAACGAAAATAATTATTTCCACAATGATGATAAAATGATTAAGATATTCATTACTTAATGAATGTTTATTTATTGTTTTGTAATTAATATTTATTAATATAATAGGTTTTTTTAATTAACGTTTGATTAACATATCATATTTTTAAATTAGCAATTGAATTACTAATTGCCCTCTTTGAACTTCAATGCTCTTAAAATTCATCTGCAATGCAATCAATGAAATATCAACGGTAAATAAACCAAAAAATCAGCATCGGGTGTTTGCAATCAAATTGGAAATTATTTGTTTAACAAATATTAAATGGCAAAGTATGCAGACACGCTTTTCGTAAAATAATTTAATTTAAAAGAAAATATTCAAAAATTAATTGCGCGTCCTAAAAGGGAGAAGGATTAAGAATCACTTAGTCTTCTAATTTTTTTTCGGTGAAATTCCAGACAATGTCTTTTAAATCAATTAATTATGGAAAGAAAAAAATCTAGTTTATTTAATAATCTCTCCTTACACAAGTAAATTTTTTTCTCCTTTATTTTAAAAGCGGATAATTAAACAGAAATTCTTTGACATATTTCCCTTTATTAATTCCATTGTCTGACTGAAACTAATAATTTGATTAAAAAAGATTTTGTAAATTTTAATTTTTTGTATTTTTGTATTCCTAGAGAAATAATATACGTGCATTTAAAAGAATATGCAATAATTTCTCAGAAATTTAGTATTTTGTTATGAAATAATGAAAACAAAGTGAAAAACTATTTCCAAAACTGCCAAAATAATATTAATAACTTCTAAAATTTTCATTGAATTGATAAATATCAAAAAAAGTATTATAAAATATGGTTTAAATCGTAGTATTATTTAATTTAAATAGTAGCAACATTTCCTATTTTATATTAAGACATCATTAATATAAAATATAAAAATTAAATGTTTGTCATTTAGGCAATTAAATTACTTTTACCATAATAATATTCAACAGATATACAAAAACTAAACTCAGCTTATGATTGAAGACTAATCTAATTTTTAAAAAGTAAAACTAAAAAAAAGTTTTCTTTTATAATTAAAACTGTAAAATTTTCCTTCTTAATTTTAAAAATCAAAAAAAAAAATGGACAATTTTTTTATTTATGAAATAATAAAAAAGTAAAATTATATCCAAAGCTGCCCAAAAAAAAAACTTTATAAATTTTCACTAAATTGATAAATATCAAAATACTGTAAAATATGGTTTAAAAATGTGTTATTTAATTTAAATAATAACAACATTTCCTTTAAGATATCATTAACATAAATTAAAATTAAATTTTTGTTATTTTAAGAAATTAAATTACTTTTACCTGAATAATATTCAACAGATATACAAAAACTAAACCCAGCTTATAATTGAAAAGTACTCTAATTTTTTAAAAAAATAATTTGAAAAATGAATTTTGATTCCCTTGATTATTAATTATGACTGCAAAAATTTTCCTTCTGAATTTAAATCTGTGATGAAAATGGTTAAAAACAATATTTAATACTGAAACTATCTTAATTAAATACTTAACTATCTATCTTAATTACTATCTTAAATAATTTTTATATATTTAAATTGTAAAAGTATTGTTAAATAAGAAATACATTAAGTTTTTAACATGTGAATAGATTACTCTAAATCAAAAACTAAAATTAAATTTTATATATCTGTTGAATAATATTTAAGTAAAACCAATTAATTGATTAAATGGTAGAAATTTAATACAATTTTGTATTTTCGATAAATTATAAAATATTTCGATAAAATATTTTCGATAAATTATAAATTATTTCGATGAATTATTATGAATTATTATAAATTACAATTTTGTATTTTCGATAAATTAATTTCTATAAATTATTAATTGAAAATTAATTATTATAAATTATTATGATTATTATTTGTTATATTATTATAAATTATTATGGCTATTATTATTATACGATAAAATATTTTCGATAAACTATAATTTATTTCGATAAAATATTTTCTATAAATTAGAATTATTTCGTTAAAATATTTTCGATAAATTATAAATTATTTCGATAAAATATTATGAATTATTATAAATTACAATTTTGCATTTTCGATAAATTAATCTCTATAAAATTATTTATTAATTGAAAATTAATTATTATAAATTATTATTTATTTTTCATGATTTTAAATTTTAAAAAATGTTATAAAACCGGTGTAATTTTTTAAATTTGATAATGATTTTTTGGTTTGTAGTTACATTACAATTCCTGAAGTTCATAGTTGATGTTCAATACTTTATATAAAATGAGTCGCATCACAGTTATTATATGTCATATTATTAAAAACTATCATAGTTCCACTGAATACAGTAAATTTTATTGATGTTAAACTTAATCAGATATTATAATGGCATTTCTTCATATTTTAAAAAAAAAAGTAAAGAAAAGGGGTAGTAATACAAATATATTTTGGAGAAAATATCGAAGAAGCAATATCAACATTACGAAAAACTTTAAGATATGTTTGAATGTAATATTTACAATCAAATATACGGTAAAAAATAATCATATGTTAAATATAACATGAATTGTAATCGATTAAATTACTGTCTTGTAGTGTGCTGGTTAGGCAACCAGATTGTAACTGGGTGTGGTTGCGTTGAGATACTTGAGGTACAGATTGAAGAACTCACAATTTGTAGTGTTGTCATTGTTTGAGCAGTTGTATTGTAAAAGGGTGTGGTTGCTGAGACACAGGTTTGAGAACACACAGCTTTATTTACACGAGCACAAAAACCATATACACATACAATTAAATTCAGACAATATTTAACACATTTAAAGACATCTAACTAAAGATTCGTGGCAGGATTCCACTTCTAAGCCGAAAATAAAGATATTTCTTCTCGAGTTGAGAGATTGTAAACTACTTTCCTCAGCGGGAGCGCCGGTTGTGTTGTACTTCCTCTCGGGTGAGCGTCTTGAGGTCTACTGACCATCCTGAACGCCTGAGGCTCCTGAACTACTCCGCCTACTCCTGAACGCCACAGAGCTCTTTGAGCTCTGGAGCGCGGTTACAAGCTTTATTTACAAACTCACAAACACCACACACATACAATTAGAGACATACAATATTTAAAACATTTAAAGGTACCCAATTAAAGATTCGTGAAAAGATTTCACTTTTAAGCCGAAAACCCGATATTCTGCTAAGCGCATCCTGCGCAAAATATACTTCCTCTCCTGATGAGAGTCTGTAAGCCAACTGACCATTTCTTCTGAATTTCAGAGGGGGAGGGCTCTTACCAATGAGTAAGAGGAAGCATGGTTACAGTCTTAAATAATTTGTTCCATTTAAATAAAAATTAAGTTTAAATAAGAATGTGTATATGTGATTATTTCATATCTATTTTTTTTTCATTTAAAATCGTAAAAAATTATTCAATTATTTACGTTGCTATTAACTAAATAAGTACCGAATATTCTTCATGATAATTAAAATTTTAACAACTTCGTCTGTAAACAATTTATAAATATTTGCTTATTTTTTTTCCTCTTAAATATAAAAAAAAAATTCAAAAATGTTTATAATGGAATTTAAATATCAATGCCTTATTTTTGCATTTTTGGTTTAAACTTTTTTTTTTTTTCTTCAAGCAACTTTTAGGAGGATATAACACTTCTGAAAAATTATACGGTTTCAACGCATACAGATTTTTTTCAGTTTTCGTTGAAATTTGTTATTGTTTACCATCACTCTCTTTCTTAATTCTCTTTCTTCTTAGTTCTTTTTCGATTATAAACCTTACCTTCAAACATACCTTAAGGCATCTAGAAAAGCTAATATTGTCTTTTAAATATTTTCTTCAAAACATGTTTATATTTGTTATGCTTTTTTTTAAGTTTGTGAAAATATTGCTTCTAGGTGTATTCAGTATCATTTTTCTACTTAGCTCATTATTTTTACTAGATGTACCAAGTTAGAAAAAAAATTAGAAACATTTTTTTTAAGATTTAAAATTTGCTAAACTTTATATTTCTTTTTAAAATGGATCGATGTTAAGTTTGATGTTAAGCACCACATTTTTAACCATAAATTGATAAATTATAATATTATATAATATCGTTTATATAATTTTAAAATGTAAAACAAAATGTATAATTTTACGTACAAAATGTAAGAAATTTATAACGAAAAACTTATGTAGTAAAATTCACATTATCTTCATTGTAAATTGGCAATTTTTTAAAAAAAGCATCTCGGTGTTACACACACACACGTATATTATTACACGCACACATGCACATTATTACACACACACACGTATGTATGTGAGAAAACAACAAATAAAAAGAAAGGAACAGATTATCAAACTTTTGAGTTCGCTTTTATTTATTAAATGGTCCCTTTTCTGTCTTAAGTATATATTTCTAATTTATCAAAACTAAATTATGAAAATTAGAATTCTTTTTTAGCCATTTTTGCTCATGAATAAATATGCAATTTACGATGTATCTAGGTTTTAAAAAATAGAAATTTCTTAACTGGGCAATAGACAATGGTTTAATAGTTTGCAAATAGATAAAGGTACCTTTATATATTTGATAGAAAAATGCTTTTAATATGGAACATATTTTTTTATATTTATAAAAGCAAATTTAAATATTTAAGTTTTATATATATTATTTTTAGGTATTTTATGTTTTTATGCAAAATGTGTTTAAATTAATAAACATTTAAAATATTTTGTATTTTAATTTCTTTCGGTACATTAAATCTGTATTCAATATTAATATTAGTATGTCATCAATCTAAATATTGTCTTACAAATTATTGCGTTAAGCTTTCTATTTTCTCCAACTGATGAAATTTTTTGAGTTTAATGTTATTATTTAATCATATTTTCCTAAAACTCTTTTCTTTAATTTCTTTAACCAATTTAAAGAAACAATATACTTTCACTGTAACTGGGTTTTATTTATAGTAAATAAAATACCTAATCATCATCAATAGCACGACAGCCCAGAATGGGCCAAGGCTTTCCTTTGAAGAGATTTCCATGCAATCTCTGGATGACAAAGGTCCTCAATTCATAAGCTTTAGTCAAATCATAACTTTTTTTCATAACCTTTAGTCATCAAATTCATAACCTTTAAATATCTTTCTAAACTCCTTCGATCCATCGCCACTTCGATTCTTCTCTTCTTTCTTTGTCCCTGTGGAAATAAAAATATCTAAAAAGTAAAATCAACAGAAAATGTATCTTTAAATCTTTTAATTCTGTATTAATGCTGCTCGTTTAAAATTGAATTGGAACTACTTCGTGAGATTCTACACTGTA
>BPLR01015125.1:0-32226 GCA_021605095.1 Caerostris extrusa
ATTGCCTTTGCTTTAATTTCGCTTGAAATAAACAACAAACATACTGGGGTAACTTAACTTTTTAAAAATTGTTCACAAATATCTGTACATGCATTTTAACGAAGCAAATATTTATGCGTTCATGCTTTATATAAACATTGTTACCTCTTTGGTCAAGATGTGTGTTTTTAAGGCCAATTGAAAAAAAAATAAGTTTCACCATTTGAAAGTTTTCACAATTTCTGAAACAGATGGCAATGGGGGCAAAAGCTGTCATTTAAACTTAAGAAATAAATAGTATTTAAACTGTAAAATATATAATTATTTCTTGAGAATTGTGAAAAGGCGTAAGGATGTTTGTGAAAACTGGTGAAATTTCAAATTCCTTTAAATAATCCTAACAATTCTTAAACTAAAATAAACAGACTCAGAAAAATAAAACATACAAAAAAGCATTAGACCTACGCTTAGAAGAATTTTTCTTAAAGAAAACATGCCACAAAGTTCCATTCAGTGTTAGTTCTATGAAGGTTTCTGAAGAAAGATCGCAATAATTCCTCTTATTTTCAATTCGACTCTGACTTATTCACTATTTTATCTCGTATTCTTATTAAGTTCTCCTGATTTCCAGTCACTTAAAACCAATAACTGAGGATTTCGTGGAAGTACTTATTTTCTACTCTAAACTTTGCATACTGGATCGCCCTCAAAAGAATTACTGATGCAAAGATGTGTTATGTACGAAATTTAAAAAATTATGAAGTTTCGCTCAAAAGGCGAGATGAATGGGTCTTTGACTGTTTTATATCAAACGAGAATCACTGGTATAAAGTGGCAAGGACGTTACCTTGTGCGCGGAGTGACTAGGTTAAAAAACGCTGGTGGCCATCGTTGAGTAACGGCTTTCGTGGAATTGGGAAGTGACAGGGATCTCATAGTTGTTCATGATAGGTGGTCTGGTATGACATCTCCAAGTTTCCTGGTGGGAGTTTTCAAACGTGGACACATAAATAGAGGCAGTTGTCTCAAGTCTTCTTTCTGGGAAGACGATGCTTCCTCCTTGCAGTGGCCTGCTGATAGTTTGTATAGATGCAAATGGTAATTAGGGCCTGAATTACAGGAAGCCGCCACAAAAAGATATTTGTATGTATTGAAATCCATAAACAATGTTGCAAATCATTCTTTTTCTTCCAGCTTGGTCTAAAAAGCAATAAAAGCTTTCAGTATCACCTAAATTTTTTTCCATTGCTCCTTCTGAATGATCACTTATATGAATATATTTATTAACCAAGTTTACAATGAAAGGTGGCATAAAAATTATCAAATATATTTCATTTTATTTTGAAAATAATAGGAAAGCTTTGTTCTCCATTAAATTTTTACATTGTTAAGCGGAATTACTCATGTATATGAATGAACAATAACTAAAAACCTTACAAAATGAAGTTGCACCCAAATACAGATCACCAATATTTAATTTTACCTGCAAAATAATAGAAAGTTCTTTTGCCTGTCATCAAATGCTTGTATTTGTTCCTCTGAATTGATTAAGTATATATGAATTAAAATTATTAACTGTTTTTACAAAATAAAGTGCCAGGACTGGGATAGGTCAAAATTTACCTTATTTGAAACAGACAGCAACAAATAAAATATAAAGTACTGCATGACCACAGTAATTATTAATTTATGAATTAATGGCTTATCCTCCTTATGTGAAAAGTGAAGAATAACTTAAATATCTTTACCAACCTGCCATTGGCTTCAATTGGGGCCTTTAATTTCTATTTTTAAATTAATTATCTTAAGCTCCAAAAATATTGGCAAAATAAACTGTTCTCTTTCACCCTTCCTTTTAATTTAGATGTTTCTTAAGAAGAAACAGTTTTGAATTTATTACTATGCATGAAATGTATGCACTTACATAAAATTAAAATAATATTTCATATAATTGAAATTATAATAAATACTAATACTCTTGTCTTGTAAAGTAAATATAATTGGTCACTTTTAATTTCTGCCAACAAAACAAAGAAATACTATGAAAAGTCATTGTCAATAAATTTCTATAATAATTGATTAATAAATGTTCCCACCAATTTAGTGTGTGATTTTGTTTTTCCTCCCTTTAAAAGCATAAAAAGGAAAATATTTTACCCTCAGGATATCGAATAGTTCTCATCAATCGAAACAAGAATAAATTACAATAATAATTTTGAAATGCATAGTAATTAAAAACTCTGTGTTCCTCCTGTAAACTTAATTAGTTTTGTGATTGATTGAGATTTTTATTATTTTTCAACTTCAATTTCGAGGTCATGAGATTGTCGTGGCCACAATAAAGTTTTTATAGAAAATTATGTTACTACAAAAGAAATGGTTCACAGGCAAGGCGTGGTGTATCGAAGCAAAAAGCAAGAGTGTTATGAGGTGTAACCAGAGTGCTTTCAGAAAAGAAAGCTTCACTTAAAGAAATCAGAAAAACTTTATGCTTCTACTTGTGCCAAATAAAAGTGTTTCCTTTTCTTTTATTCTTTGTTAGTTTTGTAGTAACAAATTATTTACTCTTATCGTTTTTTAAAAAAAAAAAACTATAGGTAAAACTTATATTTAATATTAAAATTATATAAAGTTGTATTTTTAATTTAATTTTATATTTTAACTTCCGTATGTTTAATATAAATATTTAAAAATATATAATAATTAATTTATATTTAACATTTAATTTATATGAAGTAATAATTGTTTAATTAATTTATATTTAATACTTAATCATTAATTGTTTATAATATATATTAATTTATTAATCAATTATATTTAATATCGTGGGTAATACAAAGAATTTATTTTAATAGTATGCTACAATATTAAATATTTAAAATAATAATTAATCTATATTTAATATTAACCAATCATCAATTTATATATATATATATATATATATATATATATATATATATATATATCAAAATAATATATCAAAAATATTAAAATTTTATATTTTATTTGTGTTTAGTATTAAATATTTCATATATATATTATTTATATACTTAATTTTAATTAATTACTTACAATTGGTATGAATATTAATCAATCTCATATATACTATTAATCAATTATTAATCAACTTATATTTAGCCATCGAAATACAAGAATTTGTATTTTAATTTATGTTTTTAAGATTAAATATTTAAAATATATACACAATTAATTTATATTTACTACTAATTAATCATTAATTGATTTTAAATGTAATACTAATTAATTAAATATTTATATTCATTATTAATTAATTATCTATTAATTTATATTTAATATTAAGTACTCTTATATATTTTAATTTTTTTAATTGTTCCAAAAGGATCACCCTTTTACCGAGCTTTAAATGATATTTAAAATAAACCAGAAACAACAAAAATAAAAAAAAATATTACACACTATTTACAAAAATGCTTCTATAGCATGATTGTAAGCAGAAAGATATTATTTTTCATATTAAAAATGTTATTATTTATTTATAAATAAATGAAATATCTTTAATCTTTTTAAAAAATACGAAAGAAAAATTAATAGCAAATGTATTTTTATTCTATCTTTTAAAAAATACCAATGAAATTTACCAAACACTTTACTATATATTTAAAAAATAATTAATTCATTAAAGATCTTTTAAGGCCTAATTTGGATAAAATTAATTGATTCACATAAGCGTACCGTCAAAAGCGCAAATAAATTTATCGGAATGCTTTTTATTAATAAAATCTTGTTTCTTATAAAATTATAAATATTCGTAAGAATTTTTTCCTCTTGAATTAATGGTTCATTTAATGTGTGCGAAAGAAGGAATTTATTTCGAGAATATCCTTAAAAGAAAGTAATACCAGAATTAAAAAATGCATTTATAAACAAAAGAATACCAGAAAGCTTAACAGGACGTAGAAGAAAGCGCCCGCAAAAAGAAAGTCAAAGCAATGAAAAAATCTACATTCTATCACTGAGGTTGATGCTTAGCGAACGTTGAATTTCCATTAATATGGCTTATTTGCACTCTTGACGAGATTAGATTACTTTAAATATTTGCTCACTGCCTTTGATCTCTAAAAAATAAAGGATTTTTTGTTAATTATCACTAATGAATGTGCACTTCTTTAAATTGAACTAGAGCGGAAATTTTTTTTGACTGACTGGTGATTTCATCTTTTTGTGTCTAGGTTTAAAAATTGGTAATTTTGTATTGTGTTTCCTTTCTACTAAACCATCATGTTTCAGGAATTAAAGTTAATTATCATTTAGGACAAAGATGCGTCCAAAAAATCCTACATGTATCTTAAGAAAAGTTAAATAGAATTTAGCTTGTATTATAACGTATGAATTGTTAAATTGTAATGTATTGTTCCTGAAATTTGTAATCCCATTGTTCTACTGAAATTTCTAATGCATTTTTTTCCTGATTGTTGAGTTTCAACTTAGAAATTTCAAGGGAAAACACTTCAGAAATCTTAATTATTTCCTTAATGGTAAATTGACCGAGATTACGGTAGATTTATTAATCTGCTTACTTTTTAATAAATATCTTTCTTTGGCATTGATAACTTTGGTTTTATAATTAATAAAATTCAAAATTAAAAATAAATTGTTTATATATCATAGATTAGAAACAGAGTTTTTCCATCGTACCTCTTGCTGTTTAAATTTTTGCACAATTTCTGCAGAAAATGAAGAATTTCTGCTTTTAAGAGTTCAGCTGTAATTTTAATAATCTATATAATTTTTTTCATAGAGTGCTTATTTCCAATTCATTGTCAAAGACAAAACATTCGAATAGGTCAATACAAAAAATCTTTTTCACATTTCTTCGCATTTTTTAATTTTTCTATGGAAAAATAAAAAAAAAACTTAAATAAATTGTAATAAGCTCGGTAATAATAATAGTTGATAAGTTCATTTTTCCTATAGATTATTTATGTTGCAAATTTATAATTTATTGTCATCATTATTAATTTACGACAGCCCATGATAGGCCAAGGCTTTGATAATTAAATATTGCCAAGCGTTTCATATCTAGTCAAGTTACAAAGCTTTTGCTCTAAGAATTAAAGGAACAAGGAAAATTGGACCTATCAAATTTTCTTTGGTAACAGGTTTAGCCAAAAAATTGGATTCAATGTGAAGTTGTCAGGACGTATAAATAATGTGAACAATGCAATTGAAACATAATATGAACAACATCTGGATCTTCTATTCTCTACATATATTTCTCAATGTTTGTGTGTGTGCCAGCCTATTCATAGTTTTTAATTTAGATCCAAATTTCCTCCAAATTGGCAGGGATACTTCTAATACAAATCCTAGATCAACAGAAAAAAATCGAAACTGGATCAATATTTGTTAAAAGATTACCCAATTTGGTTCAAAACCAACCCAAAAAACAACCAATTTTTACTCTCATTTGGCGAATTTTCGTGATTGGCAAAATTTTCATTGTTGATGTGATTTTAATGATGTTATACTGTCTGAGCTTTCGACCTCTTCTTCTGATTGGAAATTTCCACTTTCCATCTCCGTATTTTCGATTTGATAGTTATAGGGGCACCTAGCCTGTCCCAGTGTGAGGTTGTGAGAAAGGGTACTTTTGGCCACACTTATTTTATTGTTAAATTTGCAATTCAAGAAAATAAAACTCTTCAATCTGACCAGAATTGATTCACAAACGAAGAGCAAGACATGTTGATCTATAGAAAATATATGTAGATATCAGAAAATCGGAATGAATCTAATAGTCTAGAATGGAAAAAAGCTAGACTCGAAGAAATCGAAGATGCTGCCTTGAACAGACGTGAATCTAAATAAAGGACTTTGTAAGTCTTATTTTATGAAGTCTTGCAGCTCTGGGTTATATATGCTAGTATTCTATATAACTTGAGAGTTTGTGCCGTCTGATCCAGATGTTATTTTCTTGAAATAATCTAAAAATACTTCTCAAAAAGCTGAGTCCAAAAGTTCCCCAAATATTTGTTTTCTTCATGGAATGGGTCCAGAGTCTTCACAGTAAAAATCAAAATAGGGCGAATAATTATCCCTAAGAAATCGCTACGCGTTTTGTGTAATAATAGTTTTGTTTTTCTTGATATGCCATGGGATTTTTAATATATTTTTTAACATATTATTAGCAGTAGCTAAACGTTTCTTAATGAAAGTTAAAACTCCATTATATTTATGTTGAACTCTGGTCCAAGATTATTGAAATCTGAAATTGTTTTAAATTTGTAATCCTCAATTTCAAGATAAGAAGAATAAAGGTTTGTATTTCAAGTTACAGACACATATATATATCATCTTTCTTGTAAAAAAATATATATTATCATCTTTGTTGTAAATATATATATATATATCATCTTGGTTGATCATAAACCTCACTAGTTTAATCTTCCTCTCAATAACTTCAAAAACTTTTCAAATGCCATTACTTGGACCGATTTCTTAAAATTATTTACCTTTGGGTTTAATAATAAATCTCCTTATAACCGTTTTGTAGAAAATTTAAACAGGACATATGAGAGGACATCACCCCGCCTAACTTTTTTTTCTAACATGAAAGCCACTGAAAAGTGCCATTGAATTAGAAAATTACAAAAAAAGTTTTACTAACTGTCATGTTTACTAATTTTAAATCAATTCTATGGGTATATTAAATTAAATAAGAACTTTAAAGTAATTCGTTACAATCAATGAACTCCCACGACCTTTATAATTGAAGAACGAATGATACATATCTATATTAAGGTTATGACAATTCTCCAGCCTAATTCCATTCCATTATTTGATTTGCTTAAAATGATCAAACTAGTTAATAGTGGATTTATTCCTGCGAGAATCACATTGATAACCACCAACAACACCGTCTGCATATGGTAGAGATTTCACATAAAGCAAGTTGGAGAAATCTTTGTATCACATAGATTATAGATTGAAGATTGCACAGAACATGAAATCTCCTTTTCTTAAATATGATAGATAATCCAATCCTGTGGTATCTTATTTTTATCACCAAACCTTCAAAATAATCCAGCCTGTATATAATTGTACCCAGGCACTTTGTTATTTTTAAGATCCTTGATAATATTCATTGTTTCCTGGAAATTAGTAAATAAACTGCAAATGAACTAGTAAATGAATTGCTCTCTTTCATTTAATAAATCCTGATAATATGTTACATACCTTTCTAATATTTTATATTTTTAAATATTTACTAAGAATACCTCCTTATTTATTTCTACAGAGAATAGTTTGGAGTTCAATGTCTTTTCGACAATATTATTTAATTTCACTAAATGATATTTTTATTTGACACTTGTTTGAAATGCCAACCGATATTTTTTCCAGCTTATAAGGAGGTAGACTTTCAACTACTTTTACTTCACAGTACAGAAGCAAAAAAGTTGTTTTATTTGTTTGAAAAATGGTTAAAGTTATGAGAATTAGTGTCTAAGGATTGAAAAATTAGAAAGAAGGACAATAATCATAAATAAAATTTCGTATTTATTGAGAGGAAAGTACCAGTAAATATCTTACCAGTATATTTATACACCTACAAAAATTTCCCTGTCAAACATTTTCCCTAACTAGTTATTGACAGTACCTCATAAACTTGACGCTCTTTGGTATGGTTTGAAATATGATTCATATATTTCAAGTCTATGGACAAACTTTGAAGACTTATTAGATGTTCTAAATATAGAGAATATTGAAAAGTTATATTTATCGCAGTTTTCTTTCTTGAAGTTATATATGAGGTACTTTCAGAAATGAAAGCTAAGTGAGATACATTTCTTAAGTAAAGTTTTTCTAAAAATAACAGTATGCTACAGTAGAAATAACAGTAAGTTTATTGTGTAAAATTTTATCGACGATAAATGCGTATTTTAAAATTTGTCGGAATTGGAATTATTAATTAATTTGATTTAATGTTTCCTTTTTATGTTTTAGTGTAAAGAATTTATTAAGAATCCTTCAATAAATTAGAAAACATATTTTACTTCTTATAGGAAATAATATTCCAAGATATAATCTGCGCCAAAATGTCAATAAAATGCATTTGCTTTAACTGTAACAGCTAAAGAAAGATTATTTTTATAAATATATTTGTATTGATCAAAAGAAAAAAAAATAGCCATAAAAAGAAGATATGATGTCGGATTAAATTATAAATCGTAAAACTACATTTCTAAATATATTTACATGTTTATTAAAACAGTTTTTAAAAAATGACTGACAAATTAAATGTCAGTGTCTGAGAGGATATGCATTTTTAAATAGTTATTATTAATTTTTTTCTGAATGATATTATTAGAAAGAATTATATTATATATCAATCATTTTATTTTAATACGTGATATTTGTTTATTACATAAGTAATGCACGTTATTTATATTCAAATATATTAGAAAATATTTTATTCATATATATTTATGTCTCTTTAAAAAAATATTATTTTGGTCAATTGAAGTATAAAACGCTTTTAGTGTATTTTAAAAGTAAATAAATAAATACGACAGAACTTTATGTAATGAAGTAAAATATCGATCATTTAAAAGAAAAATGACGCAAATAACATCTAACTTTATAAAGAAAAAAAAAAAAAAAAGGAAAAAAGTAGAATTCTCAACTATATTACTAGTAAAAATGTCACCTAAAGAACGTGATAATTGATTCAGAAATTGCTTTTGTATTAATGTCTGTTAATAAGCCATCACAAAATCTTTGGATCGAATAAGAATTTTTGAGTAAAGTCACTTTTTGCAAGTAAACATTACATAAAAAAAATTAAATAAAGTTTTCATTAATTTATTCACTAATGAAATTTAATTTCTATTTAAAGGACGTGACAGTTCAACTTAATTTTATGTCGGAAGTGAAATAAAACGACATATTTTACAGAAGGAAATTCTCGTTTAACTATTAGTACAGACTCTATACGAGGGAAATAAACATACTCGTAATACATTTGAAAGATTGTTTCAACTATTTAATATATGAAATTTCACTCTTACAGGTATTGCATAATATCTTGCATATTACTTAGATATCATGAAACAGCCCCAATGCATAAAACATCTAATGCATAAACAACACGGTGTAGAAATCATAGGTTAATAAATGAAATATTCATGGAGTGAGTAATAGTTATTAAGATTGGTATCGGTTCATTTTACTCAATGGTTGTCATGTAAATAACCTAGGGAAGGCTGTCATTTGATAGAGCGTCGATGTGTGACTCTCAAATACAAATGACTATAAATTATTAATATCGACCTAAGTTTACGGTTGAAGCAACCAAGAGGCGACAGCTTGAAATGTGTTATGCAATCAGTTCATAGATCAATGTGCAAATTGTATCTATGATGGGGTGATAGTATTATTATGATCTACGTTTCTGATATTGTTCAACTAGTTATCGGCTACAATACTGAACAATGTTCTGTTTCTCTCTTTAAATATGAATTGCTATATATTTGTCTCTGTGTATCATAACGAGTATTGTTGAAATGTATAATATAATGTTTCAAGTGATAATAGTGTTAATAATATGTTGTTTTTGAAAAATGCACAGATGTCTTTTACACAAAATACATAATTATGTTAATATATTGATGTAATAATGATGTTGTTGTTCTACATAATGATGAGCTACATTACAGCATGTTCAAGATATTTCAAAAGTTTAAAATATGTAATATTGGATTTATTAAACATAATGATATGTTCATTAACCTAAAGTAACATAATTAATTTTTATTTCATTAATTAAACCAATTAAAACAGTTTAAAAATTAAGATTAAATTTGTTGTTTCAATTTTAGAAATATAAAAATTTTGTAATAAATTAATTTCTTTAAAGTTTTTTGAATATTTTATGACACCTCAATTTCAGATGTTAAATGATTCAAAAATTATATGTTCAGCATATTTTTTTAAGTAAAATCATAAAATTAAAATAAGTTTTGAGAATAAGATGAATAACAATTCATACATCAAACTAAAATAAACACAATTAAATTTTATTGAAAAAGAGAGGCAAAAATTGATATAATCACTGGAATAAAAGAAGTAAAAGATAAAAATTTTTGTTTCATTCCAATAATGTTTGAATTGATTTTTCTCGAATAATAATTTTATAAAAATAATCATTTATTGATACCAACATAACTACATATTGTGTTTATAGTACATTGTTGGATGTTACCTATGCAAAATATACATGTTGCTTCAGTTGCAAAAATCAGCTATTGAGCAATGGCTCCGATACTTTGGTTTTATTAGGATATCAAAATAAAGCTGTTAAGATATAAAGGAAATCAGCCATTTCTCACTAGAAATAATTTTTATTTTTTATATCTTCCCTGAAGGAACATTGTACGATGCAGATACGTTTGGTAAGAACAGCTTCTCTTTCAGAAAAAAAATTGCTGCTCTAAAGTAATAGCCTTTCGATTAATCTTTGATCTGAGATGGCAAATATGTTTGGTAACCGGAAAGGTGCATTTTAGAAATAGCCCCCATAAATCACAGACAGCGCGGAAATGAAAACTTTAGGGGACATTTTTACAGACGGAAAGTTTTTTTTTTGTGCATATCTCAAAGAACTATTCAAAAGCTTTACTAAGATTATTCAGTAAAATCAATTAAAAGCCATTGGACCATGAATTTTGTCCACCAAAGATCTTACAATTAAGGTTAAGAAATAATTAATTCAAAATTTGATGTTAAACAAGAAAGACATTTGAATATTCATTCTGTTTTTTGGCTTTAGATTTTGAAATAAGAAAAAGTGTGAAATACATTGCAAAATTAATTGCAAAGAACTATTCAAAAGCTTTACTAGATTATTCACTTAAAGTATAGTAAAATTGCCATTACGTTATTATCATCCACCAAAGATCTCTCAATTAGGTTAAGAAATAATTAATTCAAAATTTGATGTTAAACAAGAAAGACATTTGAATATTCATTCTGTTTTTTGGCTTTAGATTTTGAAATAAAAGAAAAAGTATGAAATACATTGCAAAATTAATTGCAAAAGAACTATTCAAAGCTTTTACTAGATTATTCATTTAAAGTATAGTAAAATCAATTAAAATTTGCCATTGGACCATGATCATTTTGTCCACCAAAGATCTCTACAATTAGGTTAAAAAATAATTAATTCAAAATTTGATGTTAAACAAGAAAAGACATTTGAATATTCATTCTGTTTTTGGCTTTAGATTTTTGAAATAAGAAAAGTGTGGAAATACATTTGCAAATTAATTGCAAAAGAACTATTCAAAGCAAAAGAGTAAAATCAATTAAAAATTGCCATTACGTTATTATCATTTTGTCCACCAAAGATCTCTACAATTAGGTTAAGAAATAATTAATTCAAAATTTGATGTTAAACAAGAAAGACATTTGAATATTCATTCTGTTTTTGGCTTTAGATTTTTGAAATAAGAAAAATTATGAAATACATTGCAAAATTAATTGCAAAAAGAACTATTCAAAGCTTTACTAGATTATTCGTTAAAATTTGCCATTGGACCATGATCATTTTGTCCACCAAAGATCTCTACAATTAGGTTAAGAAATAATTAATTCAAAATTTGATGTTAAACAAGAAAGACATTTGAATATTCATTCTGTTTTTGGCTTTAGATTTTTGAAATAAGAAAAAAGAAATACATTGCAAAATTAATTGCAAAAGAACTATTCAAAGCTTTTAGATTATTCACTTAAAGTATAGTAAAATCAATTAAAAATTGCCATTACGTTATTATTTTGTCCACCAAAGATCTCTACAATTAGGTTAAGAAATAATTAATTCAAAATTTGATGTTAAACAAGAAAGACATTTGAATATTCATTCTGTTTTTGGCTTTAGATTTTTTGAAATAAGAAAGAAAATTATGAAATACATTGCAAAATTAATTGCAAAAAGAACTATTCAAAAGCTTTACTAGATTATTCATTTAAAGTATAGTAAAATCAATTAAAATTTGCCATTGGACCATGATCATTTTGTCCACCAAAGATCTCTACAATTAGGTTAAGAAATAATTAATTCAAAATTTGATGTTAAACAAGAAAGACATTTGAATATTCATTCTGTTTTTGGCTTTAGATTTTTTGAAATAAGAAAAAGTGTGAAATACATTGCAAAATTAATTTGCAAAAGAACTATTCAAAGCTTTACTAGATTATTCATAAAGTATAGTAAAATCAATTAAAAATTGCCATTACGTTATTATCATTTTGTCCACCAAAGATCTCTACAATTAGGTTAAGAAATAATTAATTCAAAATTTGATGTTAAACAAGAAAGACATTTGAATATTCATTCTGTTTTTGGCTTTAGATTTTTGAAATAAGAAAAAGTATGAAATACATTGCAAAATTAATTGCAAAAGAACTATTCAAAGCTTTTTACTAGATTATTCATTTAAAGTATAGTAAAATCAATTAAAAATTGCCATTACGTTATTATCATTTTGTCCACCAAAGATCTCTACAATTAGGTTAAGAAATAAGTAATTAAAAAATGTTCAACAAGAAAGGCATTTTAAATTCATTCAGCTTTAGATTTCGAAATAGGAAAAGTATGAAATACAGTGCAAAATCAATTACAAAAGAACTATTCAAACCTTTACTAGATTATTCATTTAAAATATAGTAAAATCAATTAAAAGTTGCCATTAGGTTATAATCATTTTGTCCATCAAAGATCTCTACAATTGGGTTAAGAAATAATAAATTCAAAATCTTATTTTCAACAAGAAAGACATTTAAATATTCATTCTGTTTTTGGCTTTAGATTTTTGAAATAAGAAAAATCATAAAATACATTGCAAAAGAACTATTCAAAGCTTTACTAGATTATTCATTTAAAGCATAGTAAAATCAATTAAAAATTGCCATTAGGTTATTATAATTTTGTGCACCAAAGATCTCTACAATTAGGTTGAAATAATTAATTCAAAATTTGATTTTCAACAAGAAAGGCATTTAAATATTCATTTTGTTTTTGACTTCAGATTTCTGATATTAGAAAAAGCGTTAGATACATTGAAAAATCAATTGTAAATGGAACTTTAAAAATCTAAAAATATTTATATTTTATTAACAAAGCGAAATAAGTAAAATTATTCAAAAAATCATACAATTATTTCCAAAGAAGAAATATTTAATGCAATATTCTTAACTTGTTGAAGATTCCTTCAAAATTATCTTAAAAAGAAAAAAAAAGACTCGAAAAGATTGGAAGAGAATTGATAAATATACTATGCAACTAAAATTTTCATTCTTTCTATTCGCATGTATTATTTTTACATTTTATAAACATGACACCATTTCATAAGATAAAATTATAGATTTCGATACATTTTATGTGAAGTTGATCTTATTAAATAACATTTCCGTTTTCCATTTACATATTAATATAAGCAATGTAATTTTCTAAACGAAACTAATGAAATATAAATAAATAAAATGTTGAAGAATGCAGTTTTTCATATATCTCAATTTTAAGTTCACTTCATAATCAAATGAAGTCGAAATCTTTCAGAATTTCTCAAAGGGACTAAAATGTAAGATTCTTGATAGAAGAAATGAAACTTTTTAATCAGAAATTCTGGAATTGGTAAAGGTTAAAAATGTCGAAACTTTTCTTTCTTTTTATAATATCTCACTATTTTCATTGCTTGAATTTATTGGAATGGAGTTAAATTCATGGTCGATAATTCCGAGATTCTTCCAATGTATTTTTTTAATGATAGCAGGAGCAATGCTTTATTAGAAAAAATAATGTCTTTCATGAAAAATTTTGTTCAAATTTCAAAATGGGAAAGAAAATCTTTTACACCTTTTTTTCGTATGTATTAATTTCCTCTGATTCACAATAGAAAAATTACTTTACTTTACTCATTTGAGCCAAAATATTTAAATAGTTAAATAAAAATATTTCGTTTAAAACATGGCAAAATAAAGATTTGCTGTTTCTCTCTATGCATATAAAACAAGAGATTTGCATATTCTAAAATTAAAAAAAGATATAGCATTTAGAAATTCAGTATTTTTCTCTGAATTTGTCTATCTCTTAGTCAAAAATCATTAAGAAATTTTTTTTGAATTTTTTAATTAGTTAAAAATATTATTTTTTAATTGTTAACTAAACATTCAAATTATTTAGTTTAAAATTCGCCTGCTACACAATTACGAATAGGATATTTTAGTTATAGTTATATTTTTATTTTTAATAATAAATGAGGTCTTATATTAACTGTAATAAAATAATTTTTAATATTAAATGTAATAGTTATATTTTTAATTTTTCATTAGTAAATAATTTGTAAGCATTTTAAAGAACGAGATAAAAAATTGATTAATATAAGTTCGTAATCAATCGTACGTATTATAGTATTATATAATTTGTAATATAGTAAAATATAATAGTAATATAGGTTTTAAATAAGTGCAAATTGTTAATAATGAGGAAGAAATTTAAAGCTATAATTTTTAAGTAAAATTTTATTTAAGAAAATAAAAAAAATATTAAAATAAAGGTATTAACTTTAATTAAAGAATTTTGCAGAAATATCTTGATTTCTTGATATTTTAAATGATATCCCGACAATTATACTTTTAAAATTTATCTTCATGTATTTAACAACAATAATAATAACATATTCACATAATAGTTACACAGTTATTATTATAATGTATTCATGAACAATTAGATTTCCACTTAAAAATACAATTATAATTAATGAATTTTCACAAACATAAAACCTGTATACTTTCTATATCGAGGTAAATTTAATAATTTTTATAAAAATTTCCTGCTAATCTCAATATATCTTCTATTTTTATAATTTTCTTTTTCAAGATACATTTTTCCACAAAAAAAAAACACAAAAAGTTTCAAAGGTGCCAAGTATTGGTATACAGTCACATAAAAAAAAAAATGTTTGCTTTCAAACAGTTTGAAAATTTCAATTGTTGGACACAAGCAGTTTAATGAGCAGTATGTCCATAATGTGTTGTTGTTTCTTATGCCACTTGGTCGACACCAATATCTAGAACAAGTCCATGAACCCGTGTGTACATAGGCTGCGAGTCATGATAAAGGATAAAAATGCAGCTTCTTTTTTGCTTGCGGCACAAAGACAAGGGGCAATCTAACGGAGAAGTCTGACTTTACCCCACCCTGTTATACGACAGGGGCACTGGGGAATCCCTTTTAGTCGCCTTTTAAGACAAGTATGGCTACAGTGGGGTTATTCTAACCCGGACACACACCGGGGATCAGCAATCATGCCCATAATTCTGCAAACATAATATATAGATAGATCTGCAATTCTACCTATAATTTTAACAATATATAGAGAGATCTGTAATCCTGCCCATGATTCTAAGCAATATATATAGAGAGAGATCTGTAATCCTGCACATAATTCTAAACAATATATAGATAGATCTGCAATCCTACCCATAATTTTTAACAATATATAGATAGATCTGTAATCCTGCCCATAATTCTAAGCAATATATATAGAGAGAGATCTGTAATCCTGCCCATAATTCTAAGCAATATATAGATAGATCTGCAATCATGCCCATAATTCTAACAATATATATTACTTGAGATCCCAGAATCGTCTAATACTATTCTCGGATAGATAAAAGAATACTGCGAATGTTTAGAATTCATCTGCAAAAATATAAATTAAAATTGAAATAATCGATATAGCGAATTATTAAATGATGATAACAATAAATTATTAATAACAACAAAAGGAAAATAAAAATTAACCACTAAAGTAAATAATAGCTTCTTTCCAATTTGAAGAATAACTGCTTTCCATTTCGAACATTTATCATTTTTCAAATTTGTACGATCAAACGATTTATTTAAAGGAACCACGAAGGAGATTTAAATTCTAATTAAAAGTGACACTTGCTTCAATGGTTCGTTTTACAGTTGTAAATACATATGGGTTAAAAAGTAAACATCACGTAAATTCTTGTACAAAGATCGAAACTTTCAGAGAATACTCACAATAGCATCCAATGAAGTGTAACATGCAATTACAAGGTACAAACAAAAGTATAATGCAAGTGCTTAGCACTTATCGGAAATGCCCGCAAAATAAAATTGCTCTAACTACAGTCTTTACGTGTTTTATTCGTATTTACTATCGCATTCAAGTGGATTGGGAAAAATATTTTTGAAAGATTTTAACAAAGTAGTTGAAAAAAGCATTTTTTGAAGCTGCTTCTCTATTTATTCTCTAAGAATGGAATATCTTGTACTGCATTGTAATACAATCTGATTTTCAAATAAATTGTTTTCTTTCTTCAATAAATAGACCCCTATTTGCTTTGCAAATGCATTGTTTAAGAGTAATGGAATTTTCGGAATTTTACTGCTACATTTTTTCTCCATTTCAATTAAAGCAGAAATGTTTATTTGCATTTGTCAATATTATTGTATAAATGATTTTATTCATTAATAATTGAATTCAATGATAAAAAAAACAACACAATTTATGTTATTTTGTTTGTTAATGATATGTGATAACCAAATGCTTATTTTCTTAAAGTTATATAATATTTTAACCTGCAAACTGAATGACTTAATTCTTATCTGTACGGAGGTAAATAGCATTACTTTCAAATTCGAAACATTAAAATATTCATGCAAGCTTATATATATCTTCACATATTTTGTTAAATATAGTTTAGTGCCAATTTTTGTTTAATATTTCTTTAATATCAAATTGGTTTACTTGAAATAATTAAGTAAGAACACCTGCAATGAAATACGTTGTTATATAAAAGGAAATTGTAAGGAAGAATGAGAAATAGTTGATAAATTCTTGAATAAAAACTGAATTTTGTTAAATTAAAATAGATTTTATTTAATTTCTAAAAAAAAAACCTATTGGATTAACTTTAAATTACTGAAAAATGCATAAACAAGGTTTAAAAATGTATGGTATTTGTTCTATAATCCCTTAAATGTAGTGTTTATTAATTTATGGTGAGTTATATAATGTATGTAACTGATTAATATTTTTACTAAATAGCATAAATTATTAAACCATTTACTAATAGTTTTGTCTAAATAGTATAGGGTGCTAAACTACTGACTAATAGTTTTGTCTAAATAGCATAGGTTATAAAAACTGTTTACTAATAGTTTTGTCTAAATAGCATAGGTTATTAAACTATTTACTAATAGTTTTATCTAAATAGCGTAGGTTATTAAACTATTTGCTAATACATTATCTAAATAGCATAGGTTCTTATTCAGGCTTTCATAGAGGTCTTGAGGGTCCGTAGGAGTAGTTAACGGGATATATTGGTTCAAGGTATTATGTCTGAGAAAAGCCTTGTTCTAGAGAAAAAAAACATAATCATTATTGTTATTTAACTGTATTTAAATCTTTTATTTGCCGTACGAATTTATGCGATAAATTATAATAGTATTAGTTGTACGTGGTTAGCAACAGCAGTAACATATTTTTTAACAATAACAATTTAATTCAATGTAAACAACAGTAATATTCGCATTGGAAAGTTTAATAATAAACTTTAACTTATATTGTATATTCTAATGCATATTTTCATTTTTTAAGCCCCACTGATATGACATGGCGTTGCCCAGTTTCAGTTAAATGATATATTTCTGACTTTGGTAAATATAATGAAAAATAATATAAGTGAAAAAAAGCAAAAGAAATCAGAGAAAATATACTCTACATTTGACATAGCATTTCATTATCTAAGATAATGGAAAGTCTAATATATTCCTCTATTAATTGAAGTCGGAATTAGTAATAGTTTAATAAAATTTTTATTACTGCAAAGAAATATATTTCTAAAATACCATTAAAAACATAAATTTAAAAAGAAAATAAATAAGCAACGTATAAAATTCTAGAAAGTTTAATATATGAAGCCAATAATCGTCTGGATTTTCATGTAAATTGCTTTTTATCTGCCTATAGTATAAAAAAATTCAATATTAAATTAAAATAATAGAGATATTACATTAATTTTAATCTGAAGTAAAATATCCAGAAGTAAAATATTTCTTTCCATTAATAATAACACAATAAATATTGAACCTATATAATGGAAAATTGGCCGGAAACAAAAATATAATTACAAAAGAAAACACAATTATGAAACAAAAAAAACACTTCATCATTTTAATTTTGAGAGAATTTAAAATTTTTTTTTGAATTCTCGTTTGCTTAAATGTTTATGAAATATTTATTACTGGAAAAATAAAGGAATTAAAATATAGATGTAATACGAATTTTGATTCAAAAATTTGATACCAACACCACATTCTCTATCAATTTTAATGATATTTCTTTGTAAGTTCTAAGTTTTCTAAGTTCTTTACAATATATTAATTTCTTTGTAAGTTAGGCACATAAAACTGGTTGAACCTTATTTTTGGAGGTCAGTATACTATAGATATAAGTTCATTTTTAAACTACTGATGATAATAAGACATCATTAACACTAATACTTCATATTATAATTTATGTTTATTAATTATTAATATTATATTAATCATAATTACTACTTAATAATACTCTTATTTGCATTAAAATTAAAGAATTACAAAAATGAACCCTACTATACAGATATGACTAACAGTAATAAAGACACGATTCTATAGGGTTAAACCTCCCAAATCGGCTGAAACACACTACAGCAGAGCCCAAATTATGTTTATTCTTTGAAAGGTAAAGTTAAGACCCTGGATTATGCTTTGTGGACCCACTCAGGAAATAAGAACTTAAGCTGTGGGCTCTGCGTAGGAAAGACAAGCAAAAAGAAAAACTTGAACAGCTTCGCTCTGCTTCAGAATATAACAGAGATAACTAGTTGTGACCTCAGGGGTGATGTCTGCAGCTAAACTGCTTATTCCAGCTGACTAAAGCAATTCCTTTTGTGCTTCGGAAGAAAGAGCTCTGGGTAGGGAGGATGCTTTTCCTTTGAAATATGAATTACATCAACTTTTACTTCTCCTTCTGGAGTTTCCAACTGCACGCAGTTCAATTCGGTAGATTTCTTTCAAAACTTGCTGGATGCTGGAGTAGAATAAAATGGGAAATCGTAAGCTTAGAAAAGATGGATTATTTCTCATTTAATTGTGGAATGCAATTTTTTTACAAATTGATGGTGTGACTCATTAGCAATATCGATATTTCTATATTAATATGGATAGCACTTTTCATTTATATATAAATATATATACATACATATACGCACATATATATGAAAATTTTCTTCATATTTAAAAATTAATATTTATTAAATGGAATTTATTATTCAGCAATATTAAGAATCTTTAGGAATTGATGGTGATTCAATTTAGATCAATACAGGACTATATTAATAATAATTGATGTAAATAGATTACTATAAACTTAAACTAATATGATTAGCAAATATATTTAAATACATTCCATTCATTGACATTGTTTTACATAGTAATTTTTAAAAAATCGAAATGTGTTTCAATGTAATAATCAACCGAATTGACATTCCGATTATTATTTTTTTCCATTTCAAATACAATTTCTTTAAACTAATATTATCAAAGTTTGTTAATCTCAAAAAATCAGTTGTTGATTTTCAGAATTTGTTTTTGTTTAATTTATCTGATGTCACATAAAGAGTACATTTTCATATCTACACAGTCTAAAAAGTACCTCGAACGCATATTTGGGAAAACGTCTTTCAATAAATACAAAAATATAATCTCGAAATAAATTTTTATGAATTTTTGGGAAATAATCATAAAAAAAACCAATTGTTAAGGGTCGATTTAATGTAAAATGTATCACCATTGATTATTTTAATATGACAATCAAAGGTTTTAGATTATATTATTTGTTATCGTGATTTTAAAATTTCGTGGTTAAAGATAATAAATTTAATACATATTTATTTTTTGCTTTCAAATTTCGTTTTTTAAACAAGTTAATAATTATTAGCGCTCTGTAGTAAAACAATTTCTTAGTATTTTTAAAACAGAATATATTTTGCATAAAATTATGTTCATTTAACTATGTTATACTATTAACTATGTAACATTTTAACTATGTTATATAGCATAGTTAAAATGTTCAATCTGTATTATTCTCAGTACCATAATTATCCTCAGTGCCATCGATATTATTCTCAGTGCTAAGAAGTAGTACTGTTTTTAAAAAGAAAAAAATTCCAATTTGTATCCTCAGTGCTAAGAAGTAGTACTGTTTTTTAAAAAAAAAAAAAATTCCAATTTGTATCCTCAGTGCTAAGAAGTAGTACTGTTTTTAAAAAAAAAAAAATTCCAATTTGTATCCTCAGTGCTAAGAAGTAGTACTGTTTTTTAAAAGAAGCAAATTCCAATTTGTGTAAAATTAAAATGTTCAATCGATATTTTTCTCAGTGCCATTACATAGAAAACTAATTAAATGTGATGTATATTTTCCCATTTGCCAGTATAATGGAGGACACTATAGACCATGAAACCGTCACATTAACAAACTGGTTGTCGTTCTCTGGTCAGCGATTATAACTATTTCACGAAACACGTTGTTGACGATAAATTTACGAGTGCGCTATTTCAGACACGCAACTACCAATATTGTAATCATTAACATACTACGATCTCCATTAGTTTGAATTGGTTCACCCATCACCGAATCGCTGATGTATCATTCCACCGCAGGTGGCCATTCCTTGTCTTCTAACGCTTGCTTCAGATCATTTACCAGGAAGTTCCTTGGTACAATATTTATCGAATGTTTCAGAAGGTTATGTTCATACATTTGCTGAAAATATACGCTTCGTAAAGGTGGAAAATCTTCTTTGCATTAACGCAGATTAAAACTTACATTTTATAAATTTAATTAAAGTTTTTAATATTTTTATTTCCAAAAAGCACGGAGATCTAAGTCCTGTAAGGAAGAATGAATCATAATTCTTCTTAGAAATAGAATATCCTTGATTACCAATTCAGTCGTATCAGCACATTCTTCTTTTTAAAAAAACAATTCAAAATTTTTCCTGCAATCAAAATAATAAGTATTTTAATATAATATGGTGGTGGTAGCTGGTAGAAATGCAATTAACAGCCATGAAATTTACAGAACACAAATGTTAAAATTAATGCACGTAAAATGTTTCAAGTAATTTCAAACATTTTTAACAGAATTAGTTCTGAATCAAGTTATTACAAATAGTTTAAACATTTAACTTTAGAAAATGTATTGATTATATTTTTTTTTTGGTTAAAGCTTTCACAGTAAATTGGTTTTCATGTAAGATATTTTTTTTGGGAAAAAACAACAACAACCAGAAGTTGAACAACATGCATAGGTTGAAGAATTATTCCATTTATATCAGAGGTGAAAAGATTCTCAGTTCCCTCATATATTATTTTAGTTTTAACAAATAACACGATTAGTAAATTTTATTTTTTTAATCATACAAGCCGAAAAGAAACAAAGAGTAAAAACGACAGCTGTTTTAATAGTTATAAGAAAAGTTTTAGAAAGTTCAGTGTCAACTTTAAGAATGTATGTATTGAAAAGATTGATGATTCAATATTATTTTTCACGAATTGCTTTCCCGATTTTCAATAAGTGAAACATTAATTTATTTAGCAGATATTTTGCATAAAAATATAACTGAATCAGTCTAGAAGGAATTTATCGCTAGTAAAACGAACTTACAAGAGTAGTTATCGATAACATCGAAGACACATTATCGATAACTTTAGTGTTATGTTACTGAAAACAATTACAAATCGTTACTCGATAATGCATTAAAATGTACAAGCCTCATTGGATCAATACTAAACGACAAAAAACTTTTAGGTTATTAATATTAGGAAATCTAAAAATCGGAACAGCTTAAGTATTAACATTTAGAGTCAGTTTTACGTTTATTTGTTAAAAAAAAACAAACCCAATGTAAAAAATAACTTCTAAATCCTGCAATATTGAATACTACGTTAATAAACTCTTATTAATTCTTTATTATTGCGATTTCAAATTTTATTATTATAATTTTATTTCAAAAATCAATATAATCTTTATTTTTAAATTTGATCATGAATCAATCTCCTTGTCACCTCCTCCTGTTACAACACGAGATTTATAGCCATAAACTATACACAAAGCTAACTGAAACAGTGATAATAATGTAAATAATATGCAAATATAAAAAAGATGAAAATAATAAAAGAAGAAAAAAAAAAACACAGTACACAACCTTATAAAAATTTAACGATAAGAAAAACTTACTAGAACAAACATTTAGAATTTATACAAATATATGAATATAAAATGTTGAAAAATAAAACAATATTACAACATTGTCAAGGAAAACAAAACTTTTTAGAACACATATTTTGAATGCAGGAAATGTGCAAAGATAAAAGTTAAAAAGGGGGAAAAAAAACTTGCTAATATATATCCAAAAGTAAATGTAGTTTTCATCATGCGTACTTTATCTAACAAAAATTTTTAATGCAAATCAACACTTATTAACTAGATAAAGGATATATTTTATATTTTAAATATATCATAAACATATTAGGATATTAAAGAATAATTAACTGACAATGTTGGATACATGTATTTTGGGAATATTTTTGAGGGTCCATATGTGGTATATACATGTATTTTGATTGTATATATGTATTTTTGGATTTATAAATAAAGGCTTGAGTTTTTATACACATTTATTTCCATTTTCTAATATAGATTTTTGATTTTAAAAGATAATTTATTTACAATACAGATCAATTTTAATAATTGGTTAAATTTGGATAATTTTTACCTAATTGATGGCTAAAAATGCTATCCTTCACCTGATAATCTCAAATTAATCTGTTCATCTCTATTTCCTCCATTATTCCGTCATTTTCACAACTGAGAATGCCTCACATCAGAAGGTAACTCATAAAATTATTCATATCTCTGTTATTTCCAAGTTCTTGGATGACTAACTAATCAAATTAAAAGCTCGATGGATTTAATTCTGCACGTAAAATCCAAATCTTTTATGAAAATAATTTATTAGAATTTACATATTTTTGACATTAAAATAAATATTTGAAATACATTAAAACATTGTCGCTAATTATTTTAAATTAACAATTAGTTTTTCGTCATTTCCATACTGAAAAGCATTTTCACTTTGCGCATGAAACAGTACAATGAGTAATAGTTCTCTGTTTCATTTGATTTTAAATATTTAATATTTGTATCCAAATATATCGCGTGATTTAACGATAGTTGAGTCAACGGCTTTTGGTTTTATTTGTTTTCATAAAATTGCTAAATCATGGATAAACATACCTTGCTTCACGGGCTACATGCGTGATTTTCTTGCCACTCAAAGCATCAAATGCCATTTTATAAAGCTATATGACTGATCTTTTTTTCGAAAAAAAAAAAAAAAATCCCTGCAATTTTTAAAAGAGGTAAAACCATGGAATATGATTAGCTCTAATTAAAAAACAGCAATTAAATTTTTAAAAATAATAATGTTAATAATTAACAATTTAATGTTTGTTTTTTGTTTCTTACTCTCTTGCTGATCCTTGGCCAGCGAGATTCTTCGTTCTACAGGGCCTATTGCTGATTTTGTGACTTAATCGCATGCTCCTACCAGTGTAAAGAGGGACGTTTGTACTTTTAGAAAGACCATTTAGCGTTTAAGATTAATTTAAACCAATAGAGCTGTATTAAATTTGACGATTATTTAATAACGTTAAATATTAATTACGTAAGTATTTAGTTACGTAAATTTTATTAATATTTATAATCTCATTTTATTCGCAAAGCATTCAAGAAGATTTTCCAGTTGCAGAAATGTATTCTTTAGTAAAATTGTTTATTCATAAAAATTTAAAAACGCATCATCCTCATATTATGTATATATATTACAAAAATATATTTTTCAAACTTTTATTTGTATTTTATTTAGTTGTGGTGTTAACATTATTTTGACAACTTGTACAAAAATTAAACTGAAAAATTGAAATAAATAAAATTTAGTTTAAACAAAGAAAAATTAATTTTAATCCTAAAGATTTTAACTATTAAGCTATTAGTTTTAATACAAAAGATATTGATTTATTTAAAACTAAAAAGTAAACAAATTTTGTAGTATAATAAAAAGTATTATACAAAAATGCTTCCTACATTTGCATTTTTGACATGAAAATTGAGGAATTTTGGATATCCAAAAATTATAGATAAATGAATATCAGAACATTTATTCAAACATAAATCATTAGGATGTTATCTTTTTTATTAATCTTATACATTTTTAAAATAAATGCATATAATAAATTTCTAAATACTAAATAGTTAAAATCCTAATTCTAAAGCAAAATATATATAATTATATACATAAAGAATTCTAAATGCACATTTATAAATTTTCAGATTATAAAATATTCTTTTTAAATCAAGTATCAAAAATACATGCAATTATATGCTAAATGAAAAGCAATCATAATTATTTTAACAAATTTTTAAATTGGCCAAAAATCATTTTTTATTATATTATTAAGAGGTTATAGGCGGCAATTTTCTTTTACTTTTTGTGGTCTTAATTTTATCATTTCTTAGCTTTACATTGTTATTAATAAAATATTTGATGAAATAGGTAAACAATGTTTAGTTATGCATTAGTTGTTCAGTTACATTGAGTATTTGGTTTCAAAGATATAAAATCCAACTTTTCAAAAACTAATTGTTTTAATAAAGATTTTCGATTTATTCAATCTAAAAATATACTTTCAAATTTATGGCTAATAAGTTTCAAAAATTTTAGGAAAGTTTGAACAATGATGACAACAACAAATTGTTTGGGCTATTTTAAATTACTTTTTTTTTTAATAATGTTTAAATAATCTTCAATTTCACAATTATATATTTCATATTCAAGATTCTTATTTGAAACTAACAACTTGCAACATAAGTTGCAATTCTTTTTTTTTTTTTTTTTTTACAAACTAGCCTTCCTACAAATCCTATGTAATTTAAAATTGCTTCCTCATTTCTATTTACTACGGCAAGATCCCAGAAATTAAATGTTTCATGAATTCCCGGAATATTAAATTAGCCAGAGAATTTATCTGATTTAAAAGACTCTAAAGATTTTAATTTTAATTCAGCTTTTACATTTTGAATACAGTTGCATCCAAATAATTGTTTTTATTTTTTACCTTAGTATTCAAAAACATGTTAACAATACACAATTGTATTTACACAATTGATAAAAACCCAATTGTCATTACACAATTGTATTACATAACTGACAATACACAATGGACTTGTTGACAATACATTTGCAATCCCCCTCCACCACCATCTGTCGACATTATCTACATCGAGTTTCTAATAGGTCTGTATTTGAAAACTTCTTGCCAAAATATACTTTACATTATATGTTTCAAAAACGTAATTTATTAATTCGATTAAAGATTCCGTAATAAATGAGAAGGAAAATGATTCTCTTTAGTAAACTTTCCACCTCTACTAAGTTAAATTCAAGTTTACCAAGTCCCAATTCATTTTAAAGATAATCTGAAGTTTTAAAATATTTAAATGATTCCACGAGTAAAGCCAATCTTTAAATCTTTTTTTTTTTTTTTGATCGCCACGTTTTTATCATTAATATTTTCTATTGATTTACAGAAATCGTTATTCAATTTCAAACCTGTTTGAGGATATTTAATGTTAGCTATTTTCCACCATTTTATTAACGAATAAAATAAGTAAATATTGCTGTATTATCACTTTTTTCATTTAGTTCACTCTTTAAAACATTTATACATGTTTCATAAAATAGATTTAAATCAAATAAACATTTTATTTCTCAAATGATAGGCGGATAAAGACATTTTCGTATTTTTGTACAATTTTTACAGCTGATACATTTTCAGATTCATAATATTTTTAAAGATTGAAAAAAAATGCCAAACAAAATTATTTGTATTTGAGAAATAAAGTGTTTGGCTTTTTGTTGTTTGTTTCATGTAATTATTTCTAATAGAGTTTATTAAATGCTCAGTATCAAACAAAAATAGTTTTTTTTCTGTCTGAACAGGATTCTAAATGCAGCAGTTTAAGTCATCAATTCTATTTTTCTTTTTTTATCTGAGATTAAACACAAAGCACTGTAACTGATTTCTTTTAAAATGTTAAATGTTGTCTCTTGTATACAAAATATTGTATCCAGTGTGTGATGTCTTCTATTGCTCCAATAAACTGTCACTTTAGATATTTTGTATTGTCTTATGTTATTTTTCAATAAACACAAGTTTGTAATAATATATTTGTGGTATCCTCCCAGCCAACAGTCACAATGCGTGATGTCCGGGTAACGAGACAACATGAAATCTATCTAGATTTCAAAAACAATCCGGCAGCTGCGACAAAATTTCTCCTATCGGCGATATTTGGTACAAAATTGTTTCTCGGAATTCATCTCCCCAAGCTTTCCTACTACTACTACACAACACCACATAACTGTGCCTAGAGCTGAGTTGCCCCTTTACAGTTTGGTGAATGATGTGGGCGAGAAGAAGTCTGATTGGGCTCTGTGATGCTCTACGGTTATATTTGACCGGGAACTACGACTTAAAGTGAATTCTGAACCAGTACAAACATCCATGGCACAGTCGGGATTCGAACCCGAAACCTGTGGTACCGAGAGCCAGAGCGCTAACCACTCAGGCATTTGAAAGATTTACACTGTATGTGACGTCCTCTATTGCTCAGCGTAAACTGTCACTTTAGATGCTTGTATTTTTGAATAAGTCTTATATTATTTTTCAAGAAATACAAATTTTAACAAAAAATTTGAGGTATCATTACAGCCAAAAATCACATCGGGTGATGTCCTGGTAACGAAGCGCTGTTTTTACATTTATTTAGATTTTTAGAAACAATAACCTAGTTAGCAGGAAGCAGCAGCGCCAAAAATTTCTCCTATTGGCAACATTTGGTACTAAATTGTTTCTCGGAATTTATTTCATCAAACCTAACGCAGCTCATATGTGAAATTTGGTTTCATTCCATTTACTAATTATAGCTGTAGATCCTATAAACAGAGAAAGTTAGTTATTTTATGGACACTCTCCATCTCTCTCTCTCTCTCTATATATATATATATATAAATATATCTTTAAATATATATAGATAGATAACATAAACGTTTGAAAAATAACTTTCGTCTTTATTTTTGTGAGAAACGCCGTTAAGTTACTGTGCATATTCATCCCTATATGAATGTTTTCGGTTTAAAGGGTAAAACAAATAAATCCACACACATTTACATTCCAGCCGATAAAGTACGTATGGAATTTATTAGGGATTATTTTTCAGAAAGAAACGAAGATGTTTCGAAATAATACTGTAACACAAAAAATTGGAAGTGGGGGGTAATCTCGATATCCGCTATGAAGTACGATTTCAATTTCTGCGAGCTATTACATTTCTATAAGCTGATATCAAGAAAATAGCTTCGTGAGCTTGAAAAGATTAACACCAGCAATAGTGACTTTCTAAAAAATATAGTAAAATTGAAGAGGAAACGAAACAATTGGAAATAAAGTAGTTTTTATATTTTGGTATAGAATGAAAAATCCAATGCTTATCTTAATTTAAAAGTGAAAGTGATTGTAGGAACTATGCATCTTTTGTAGGTAACCCTAGATTTAACTTAAGAGGTTATATCTGTGTGTGACATTTTCTTTCTTTTTCAGAAGATTACATTTCCTTGGGATGAAATGAAATATGAAAGCGTGCTCATATGCAGTATAGCTGTTCATTGTTGTTATTTTTATTCATACGTATTTTGATGTTTTATCTCAATAATCTAGTTGTTTTGTGGCAAAAGATTATTCTTGTGTTTCGCGTGACAAGCATGTGTATTTGGTTTGGTTTGAGATAAAAGATGGTAAATATTTGTGAGCAGGGTTGTGTTTATTGTATGCTTAAATTCCCTTTCCTCCTTTAAAGTAATCCTTTAATATCGTTGGAGAACAAGATGCTTGAATTGTTTAGCCATTATGATTTCATTATAATTTTCCTTCTTGCTATTGTTTTCAGGATTCATTAAATGAAAATAATAATGTAGAAAATTATCTTTTACTTAAATATATCATTTTTTATAAGATGTATTCATTTGAACGGTAAGAGGAATACAGTTTTTTACCCTTCTTTTATTATTTGCAGTTTATTTTTCTTATTCATTTTTGATATCAAATTGATAAAGATATATAATTTCAATTGCATTTCTTCTAATTATTTGCCGAATTCAATTAATGAAACAAAATTTTTTTCCTCTTCTTTAATTAATTACAGTTTTTTTTTTTTCTTATTCATTTCTGATATAAAAATAACAAAAATATATAATTTTAATTGTATATTTTTCTAAATATTTGTTGAATACGAACATAAATCTCAAATTCAAGTCGAATTCTGATTATTTTCAATACAGTACATATGGTTATGGCTTTTTATATAACTAATAGGGTAGAGTGAGGATGTTTGATTATATGGGATACTTGAGCCACCTTTATTTTCTCTATACTAAGTTAACTTTATTTCTAAAGTTAAACATTTTGACATATATAGTTTGTGCATGTAAATAATAAATCACATATATTGGTACTATTTTGAGTATACAGGTCAATAGTTGCTTTTTTCATTCTGTAGTAAATATTCATATGAAGGCTTTTTATTTTTTTTTGTAATCGAAGATTTAATTTAAATTGCTACAAATTCTAGACTTAGTAATTACAATTTAAATTATATTTTGAATCTTAGTTTAAAAACAGTAAACCCTGATGAACAAAAATTGTAGTAGTGGGAATACGGATAGATGGGCCATGACACAACTATCTATAGTAGGAAATTAGATATATTAATTTTTGTGTAGAATATTTCAGCAGTTTTTTACTAAGATTACTATGTTTAAAGAGTGTTTTGAAGGTTGTACCTTCAAATATAAAAGAAAGAACAATGTTTTGTAGTACGCCTTCAAAAATAAATGTTTTCAGAATCTCAATGTACGCTCCTTGTTTATAATATTTGTATTAAATGATGCTCAAAAGAATTTTTTTGTGTGATGAAAATTTTTCAACTATAAAATTTAAAATTATTTGTTCATCTACATTAATTTAGGTATGATACTTGTTAATAATGCTATCAGCAGGAAATCTGGTATTGATCATCGGCTACTGGCAAAAATATTCTAGAAAAAAAAATTGTGAAAAGAAAAGAAACATGAAATTGCTCGAAGAATTTCAGATTACAAATTTAAAATGGCAGCAGTTGAAAACAGATAAGGAAATATAATAGACGAAAATAAAATTGAAATGATCCTTCATCACCAATTATCACTACAAAAATTGTCGTGTTAATGTTTTTGATTCGAAGCACTATGTAAAACAATAAAAAAATTTTTGCTTTTAAGTAAATATGTTTTAGTGTTGGCTTAAAGCATCATGTATTCTCATATACTTCCTATTGGGATACTTGAGTCACAATGTAAAACAAAAAGTAAAAATTCATTAAACAAAGAAAGTACTTTTAAACTGAAAATTATTTTCAGGTAACTTTAGAGAAAATATCAAATTTTAAATTAAAAATATTTCATTTTGCTACAAAAAATAATAAAAAAATTTAAGAAAAATTTAAATTTAAAAATTGGCTCGACTATCTCTATCTTCTACAGCCTCGAAACTGGTGAGTCGTTTATATAGTTATAGTGGAACTGACACAATTAAAGGATTTGCCATAATGCAAATTTCCAGTCTTTTGATTTTATATTGTATTAGCAGCGCATGTCCATTCTTCATAAGGAGAATTTTCATGCACATAATTTGTGTGTAATGCTTGCAGAGATTGCTAGTTATATAAATATATAACAATTTACATACTGCTTTTCGCATCACTTTTTATTCATAAGGCATAATTTAATTGGAAATAAAGTAGTTTTATATTTTGGTATAGAATGAAAATCCAATGCTTATCTTAATTTAAAAGTGAAAGCGATTGTAAGGAACCGTGCATCTTTTGTAATCAATCAGTTATTTAATAATTTTAAAATTAGGTTTCAGTATCTCGCACCACTGCGCTTGCAGATAACGCAATATAAAGGGAAAAAAAGAGCACGTGTTTTAAATAAACCACAAAGTCATATCAAGTCGAATCATATTAAATGCGTGTAAAAATATTCTTAATTGAAATTTCTAACACTTTAATCATTCAATTTATAAATAAATTTTTATAACCCAACTTTTAAAAATATTGCTTTTAATTTTAACGCATTGAGATATTGATTTCAAAAGTAGTAAAGCATGTTATTTGATGGCCTCTATAAACCTGTGGACGAATTAATGGTGTACGATCATTTGTTTCTGATATCAAGCAGGACAAACACGTCAGGTTTATTTACATGCATAAATAATCTTCAACTTCACTTTTTGTTGTGGTTACGTTAAGTTTGTTTTTGTGAGTGTATCATAAGATTTTTCGAAGTAGAATACTGTTTACGAGAATTAGCTGTGGCCATCTGGCTGCTGTGAACATAAGAAATTAAAATGATGCCCAAAATAATTACAACCTTTTTCCTCATATAATATTTTATTTTATACATATATTAATTGAATATTTAATACACGTATATTACTTGACATCTGAAGGTCCACTTCCCCCTTCAATTGTCTTCGAGTCCAACTAAAAGTGATTTTCTGACATATGGACTTATTGTGTCCATCCCAGCCATGGCCGCGCGAGGTTTCTGTTAGTATTGACTTGCCGAGTTTTTAACCAATCTCTTCAGTTTAGAAACCCGGACCGTAGCTGGCTATTGGATAGTGTGTTGGATTTCTAGGACCAGAATATTTTTCCAAACTCGACAACCAATGTCAATCTGAAAGACTCAGTGTCTATGCTGGGAAAGGCATCGTAAATCTGTAGAATGGAATGTCCTAGCTTTGGGCTCAAGGAGGAAAAGAAAAAGGACCAAATCCTCTTATAAACAAGTTTTGAGGTATAATTTCAAAATTGTGGTGGCACATAATTTCATCCACATCATTCCTAAAAACAGTAAAGGTACATCTCAGCTCTAGTCGCAGTGATGTGGTAATATGTGGTGTAATGTAACAGTAGTAGTTCGGAAGCCAAAATATTATCCATCATTATAGCAGTGTTTTGATAACTACACATGCAATAGTCAAAAGTGCTATAATAAAGATTGAAAAAAAAATTACAGAATACTAAATAGGTAGAGGATGTGATATTGCAAAGTCAGAAAGGTTAAAAATAATAGCAAACATTACAAAAAATTTAAAACAAGATTATCAAACTGACTTTATTGACCAGAACAGTCCACCTTCTATAGCCTTCCCCATATGCCAAGTATAATATTGTAAGCTCTATAAACATTTCTAAAATATTTATATATTTTTTAAATATTACTCTAAAATATTTTTAAATTTATTTTTGAAATCTAATTATAAGAGATTATATAAAAATAACCAAGATTTTATTTTATTTGAATACCAATACCCATTTTCTATTTTTATTTATAAGATATTTCTTATTTTAATGAATCAATTTTTTTGTCCTTCTCAATAATTTAAAAGAAATTCAATACAAATAGAAAATAAACATTACTATGCTACAACATTCATGCTTATTTGCCATGGTGGATATCTAAGATTGTACGTTATTTACTAACTTTTGTCTTATAGCTTTCGTTAAATCAAATATATTTTACGTTCGACTCAAAATAGTTATTTTTTTAAGAAAATGTTATTTTTAAGAAAATGTTATTTTTCTGACTCTGCTATAGAAAGCAAAAAAAGTTTGATTTAAACCAAACAGAAACGATAGGAAATAAATTTTTGAAATAAATACTTAAAATTTAACTAATTCCTTGTTGATGTTAGAGATTGAAATGCACTTACGGTTTATTTATTTATTTTTTGATTTTCATTTACAATTTGTGATTTTGATAATTAAAGTAAGTCTTTTTTTGTTGTTTTTGTAGTTAATTCTCTTTTGTGAGCGAGTTTATATTAATTTATCGCATCGGTTTAATGCATAATTTTCTCTTAGTCCCAAATGCTTCTTGTATGTTGACAAACTACTGTTTTTTCAT